>SNQJ01S0195237.1:0-17544 GCA_010110895.2 Picea sitchensis | reverse complement strand
AAATATAATTTAATTTATAAAATAAATATAAGGTAGAAGATGGAAGAGGAGGAAGGTGATGAAGGCTGACGAGGTAAGGTAGGGTTTCCAAGGGGTTGATGTGGTATCACCTCAGGGTGCCACGTGGACCCATAATGCCACATTAGCAACCGTGTCAACAAAGATGCCACATTGAAAAAATTGTTTGATAGTCCCAAAAAAAGAAGTGTGGAGCCATTTTCTTATTTTGGCAATAACTGGAGCAGATTAAGTCAGATTGAGATGAAAATTCTGAGTTTTTTTCACGGTAAGGAGGGTTACATAAATGCTAGCGAGGGCCATTGGCCAATTATGCTTTGATTTTCCAAAAAATGCAAATTACCTATTTTTTAAAATTAGGGTCAAGCTCAATGGCAAGAGCTCAGTTACTGTTGAAACTTGTACAAAGTGTCAAAAAAAAAGACATGAAAATATTGTATGAAGGGATTGGTCAGATTCCAAGGATGTTGGAGTGGAGTTGCCAAAATAAGGAAAAATCCACTATTCCGGGCCACTTTTGGGGATTTTGGGGATTTTCAGAGGGGGAAAAGGGTCCCAAATGGAAAATTTGGAAAATTTTATTTACTCTACATTTTGTATACTCATCAAGCTAGACAACTTTTGTTTAGTGAAGTTTTTCCAGAAGAGCACAATTTGGGAGATAGCCAGTTTGACTAGAAATTCAAGTCTAGAAGAAGGGATGAAAAAGGACAAAGTTTTCATTTCTAGATTGCTGTAATTTTTTATTTGAGTTTCAGATTGACAATCTGAGAGTTGTTATGAATTCCCTGTCATAATTTTTATTTATGTCTCATACAAAAGTTTCCCTAGTTCCTGACATATTTATTTCTACAAGTAACACAAGTTGGTGTCTAGGATAAATTGCACCAGAATGAAAAGTGTACAAAAGGGGTAATTTAGAAAAATTCATGTGATTATAAATTTATGCTCAAAGCTCATAATTAAACAAGAAAGAAGTCGTTGGAAATCTATTGGAGAGGATAATCCATCTATAAACCCAGAAAATTGATTTGGGTAGTTTAAGTTATAGTCAACACAAAAGAAGAGGACTGGCGGCATTAAAGAGTAGAAAAACTTATGCATTATTTTCCATAATTGTGTATGTACATATTTTTGTCTAACAAAAATTTATTTGCATGCACATTTTCTTGCATAATTTAGAGGTCCAGGAAGGCATTTTGGTTCATGTATGAGAACCACATCCATGGAAGATGCCCAAGGGTCCTACAGTCATGAAGAGGAATTTAGAGGGCTAGATGTCAACATGGGAAATGTTGAGACTGAGTCTAACGAAAGGAGAGGCAGGCAGGAGCCTGTAACAATGAGAATCTTATAGAGAGAATCATAAAGTTATAGGGATGATAATGAGAAGATTATGAAGGCTCGGGAAGAGATACTTCAAACTATGAATATGATGCAGAGACAAGCCAATACAGACTCTAGCACAAAGCAAGCATTTATTTCTATACATGTGACAACATCCATATCCCATAGCAGAAGGGATGAACATGGACATGACAAAAAATCAAGGAGCATGAGCAGGCGCCATCATTCCCCAAAAGAAATCCACTAGGAGATCTCATGCAAGTTCAGGGCCAGGAAGTAGTCCAAGTGTGTCTCATGTCATAAGACAAAGGATAAGGCATTAGGGAGATATCTTGCAAGGTTAAATTATGAAAATCAAGCCACCAACTTTCAATGGTGAGAATAGAAAGGGAGAAGAGGTCAAGGCTTGGATGTTGGAAATGAAGAAGTATTTCTAGTTGCATGATTATCCCTCTAAGGTAGCAACAATAATTGCAACCTACCACTTGCAAGGAAAGGCATCCATGTGGTGGGATAAACTTAAGCAAGACAAACACCTTGATGAAAAGAAGGTCTCATGGAGGAAGTTCAAAGGATATTTCCAAGAGAAATAATTTTCTGAGCATTATTATGAAAGATAGATGAAATAGTTCTTTGAACTCAAGTTGGGAAACATGACAATGGATGAATATGAGAAAATATTCTTTGAATTATTGAAGTATGTGGACTTCATAAAGGATGATAAGGTCAAGATCCAAACGTTTATGAGTGGGTTACCCTTTTTCTATAATGACAAGATACACTATGATAATCCAAAGACTTTGGAGGAAGCCATAAGGAGAACAAAGCATCTCTATGAGAAGAGTTGAAGGAGGCCAATATTCCAAAAGAATTAGAATGAAAATATGAAGAGTAAGAAGGAGAAAATATAGAAAGGCTTTAATCCACCCTTTTTAAGAAAAAAATCCCAAGCAAATCAACAGGGGAATTCAACCCAAAATGAGCACAAGACAACAAATTCATTTGGGAAAAGGCTAAGACAACAACCTGTACAATGTTGGGGATGTGAGGAAAATCATTTGTATAGGGACTACCCTCACAAGGGTGAAAGAATGAGGACTTTCCACAACATTCGGGAGGATGCATGATCCAGAATCAAATCCAGGAGCTTGATGGGGCTCAGAAAGGCCTAAAAATCAAAGTTCTCATAATGGATTCAAAACGAACATGTGCATAGGCCTCTTCAATACGAAACCAACGCAACTTGAACGGGCTCAAACAGACATCGTATTCTCCAGATATCGCATTCTGTTCATTTTTCCAAACATGCAAAAAGTCAACGTTTCACCTCTAGAAGCTGCCAACTGTGCCTACCATGTCAGCATGATTTGGATCGAGGAGCACATTGAATTTTTTCTTGTTTTGAAAAATGAACAAAACGCGATATCTGGAGCATATGATGTTTGTTTGAGCCCATTCAAGTTGTGTTGGTTTTGTATCAACAAGGCCTATGCACACATTTGTTTTGAATCCATTATGAGAACTTTGATTTTTAGGCCTTTCTGAGCCCCATCAAGCTCCTGGATCCGATTCTAGATCACACCTCCCCACTAAAGTACCTTTTGGTCCCCAAAAGGTTACTGACCAATCATCAAGCTGGGGATAGGCCACTCGGCTTGTTCCATGTCTCTAAACTCTGTCCTATGCACTTGTCTCATCAAGATCAACTGTAACACAATCATGACAACTGACAGCATATTGTTTGCCATTTGAACCCTGTCACATTTTACTGAAGCCACTATCATCCATGTAGATAACATTACTAATGATAACATCAAAAATATGACTGCAAATGAGCTGATATGTTTGTAATATTTGCACGACATAAGCTTATCTTGAAGCAAACTGTGATTGATTTTCCATTCTACAATCATCTCCTATTCTTGCTTAAGATTGATTACTTGATTTGAAACAATTATAAGTTTATTGCCTTCTTGAACTGCCTTCTTTAATTGTTCCATAGTTTGAAGAGTCTTTATATGATGAGCATGACCACATAATCTTGACCTGCTTTGGTTGACTGATATTGATTCTTTATCCTGTAGAAGATTGCTTTACGATCATATAAGTATGGACTACAAACGACCATTCCACATTACCTTAGTGGCACTACATCACATGTTACTTCGCCCACATACTTAGATGAAATTGCAAATTTTAATGTACTTGCTTTGCTTGGATCTTATGTGCATTTATTAGTTTTTTCTTATCCATTTAAGTTTGTAGGGCTTATGATGTATCGTGTTTTAATCCCAATTTCTTAACCAATTCTTACGAGAAATCAAGTTTGATTGAGATCCACTATCTATCAATGTGTCAATATTAGTATGTAAAAGCATGATGACCCTGATGTGAACAAAGTTACTTCTACAATCAAATCCTTCACCAGAATTACTGTCATACCAACCAATGAGACCTTAGATTCCACCTAAATCCGATCCCAAATCGGTGGGTCATGTTGTTGTCATGGCTGTTTGCCTCCCCTTCTTTTCCTTGAACCACTTTGGCCTCTTCTTGGGATGCAATTGCCAACAACGGGCCTCATCATGCCCTCTTTCTTGCAATTCTTGCAAGAGCGCTTCTCTTCCTTCTCGTCATTGAATTTGACTTATTTCCATGCCATTTCCTCTTCTCCTCTTTCCTTGAAGATGATTCGCCCGATACACCAACTCCTATTTTCCACAGCTTCAATGTATGTTTCTTGAAGAGAAACCTCATCAAGATTAGTTGGTCCAAACATGAATACAATGTTTCCAATATGTGCGAGGAATTAAACCTCTATATACTTCATAAGAGTTTACTTGGGTAAAAAGATATCTAACATCAATGCCATTTTTTGAAAGCCATGCTGTGTATTCTTGCTTTGTTTGTCCCTTTCTTAGTTTTAAAGCTTGTCATTCAATTAGAGTTTTTTCTTTATAGCAAAGGATAGAATTTTTTTTCTAAGTGCATAAATGAAACTTTCCATGATGGAATACATTACCCACTTGTTGCATACCATTTTGCAACTTGCTTTATACCAAATAAGGTGTTGTGCTTGCAAGTCTCAATGAAGCCAACAGTTTGTGTAGCCTCATCCTTGATCCTGTTACTTTCTTGCAATAGACTTCCATATGTCTGACCCAACTGTCAAATCTCTTTGCATTAACTTCACCATCATACATGGGTAATTGAATTTAACATCAGAGTTTTAATAATGGCATTTCATTCTTATGTTTATGAACATGTTTATGAACATGTTTCTTTGCATTGGTTTTAGAACTTGAACTTGAAGGTGATGATGGAGGTGAAGGAGAATTTTGAGGTCACTATATACGTCACTTTTCCTTTGATGATTCACCCAGTTGGTCTGTTCCAATTAATCATCATATAATACCTTTACTATCTTTGACATGGCGAATAAAGTTTTTCAAAACTCTTTTTCATCTTGAGAAAGTCCCTCTTAGATGCCATTTTCTCACTGCAGGAAGTTCTATTTCTCAATCTAATCAATGGATTCTATTCAACAAGCTCACCTTCAACACAAGTAGTTTTCCACAGTTTAACATGCAGCTTCGAATCCAAACATCAATCTCGCTTTCGGATACCACTTGATCTAACATGTGGACCAATGAGAAACTAACACATGGCATTTTAGTTGGCATATGGAACAGTGCAATGCGGCCTAGACGTGGGCTATGACGTGGCACCTGTTGGTTGGTGTATGTTTTATAAAAAAATTGGTATCACCGGGTATCAACCTCGAGACCTCTCCACTAGGATAAGCTTTGGCAGGGTTGGGCTACTTGGTCGCGAGTGTGACTTATTATGTAAAGGGCAGATTATATATTTAAGGTTGGATGTTTGGTAATGCAAAGGCACAAGGGGCTTGAGCCTATCCCCAGCCCGCGGTTACGGTGCTACCCCATACAACCTTCCACGAGCGTTATACTACAGGGATAAGCCACGGGAGCAGGGGACAGTGGATAGGGCCTAACCACCGATGGTTAATGTTGCATATGACTCGAGCGATGACTAGGGGTTAAGCACCTATCCGGGACAAAGTTCTATTGTTAAATGGCATGCGACCAAGTATTACAGAGGAGGAGGGCGGTAGCGACCCCTAGGGGATGGTGCTTGGCCATATCAATGCATATGACCACGCATGAGAGGGGTCGCGTTCGGGGAGTAGGGGGATTATGCCCGATGGTACTCAAAAGTGGTTTTTCTGACCATATAATTGTGATTTTAAATGGAATTTTAGCCAAATTGAGTGGATTTAATCCATTTTTGGGGGATATTGGGCCCTTTTTAGGCCGGATATTGGGGGAAGTTGGGATATGGTTACCAACTTAGGATCTATATAAACAAGGGCTTATTGATCATGGAGGAGATTCATAGCGGTTATGTTGAATATTTTTCGAAGCCAAAAAGACATTGTTATGCAAAGGAAGTTGTTGAGAGCATACCTTCTTGAGACCATTTAAGAACTCAGGTCATCGATTTGAGTGTTGTTTCTTACATTGGGTTCTAGAGATGCGGTAGAACAAGACTAGATCAATTTTGTAACCTTTTTCCTTGATGTGATGTACTTATTGAGCTTGAATAGAAATAAAGAAAGCCTCACCCACTTCCGAGACAAAGGTAGAAGGCGTAGGCGAGATTGTGGAACTCCGTTATCACATTGATGTTTATGGTTTGTTGTTTATGCTTCATTTCAGATCCGTACATGTGTATATGGCTGTGATGTTTCTTCTATTATTCTTCCTCTTTCTTTAATCTTCCTAGTTGGTTAATCAACACATGCATAACTCAGCCATGAGTGGGTGTAAAGATTTTTTTTGGATCAATGAAATAGTTGAAGAAATGGGAGGAAGCATGCAGTTATGTAGACTTGGAGAACAAACAAGTAGAGTATCAATCCCCTCATGATTGAAGTGGAAGGTGAATTGATAACCAACCAATAGCCATTTCACTTGCTTATGGAGCTATCCATAGTTACATAAAAACTAACATTGTTGAAATATTTCACTTGCGAGGAAGTAAACATCTGAAATATTGGTTAGTTAAGTTAGCCACAAGAGGGGTGATAAAAATATCAATGGAGTTAGTTAAAGTTATGTCTATTAGAAATGAATGGACTTAGCACAAAGGTAGATGTGAACATCATACCATTGGGTTCATATGACTATCTAATTGGCATGGATTGGTTGGAAAAATACCATATTATCCTAGATTTGTTACAACAAGACAATAATTTGTCTTGATGAGGGAGGGTAGCAAGGAAAGGTTCATGGCATTCAAGAGTTGTAGTTGTTAGAGAAATTTAATCCATGCAAATGAAAAGAGTTTCGGGAAAGGATGTCAAAATTTTTGCAACCCATATGGAAGAGGTAAACGAGAGATAAAGTGGAAAATATTGAAGACCGTCCAGTTTTAAAAGATTTTGAAGATTTTTTTTTTTTTTTTTTTTTCTCTTTTTAATTTTATATTTCTCTATTTATTTAATTCATGGAGCTTCCTCGGTGTCCAAGACACCTTACATAATGGACACACCATAATTCAAAGATTTGTAAGATGCAACTTGAATATATTTTGAAGAAGGGGTATACATTCACATGTGTGTCACCTTGGGGATACATAGTTCATTTTATGTAAAAAGAAAAGAGAAGGATGGAGCTTTAAGGTTATGTGTGTTTATTTTAGGCAATTTGAAAAAGGTCACAATAAATAAAAAATATCCCTTTGCCAAGATTGGTGATCTATTTGATCAAGTAAAGGTGCAGAATATTTTCCAAGCTTGACTTAAGATGAGATTATCATCAAGTGAGGTTAAAGGAAGAAGATATCAACAGATGGAATTCAAGATAAGATATGGACATTGAATTTAGAGTAGTACCATTTGGGCTATCAAATGCCCCAATGGTTTTCATGTGTCTAATGAATGGAGTGTTGAGGACTACGGACAAGTTTGTGATTGTTTTCTTAGATGATATTCTTGTCTACTTAAGGAATGTTAAGCCCTAATATTGACTCACTACCCACATAAGCAGGGCATATTACATTAGTAATGTTATTTTATTTATGTAAATCTATTCCATTGGTTGTAATTATACCTCTAGTCTCCTATATATACAAAGGAGACATTTTTATTTGAATCATCTTGTACTTGAACATTTATGTGAGGGAAAAGGAGGTTTCCCCTCGAGGATTATTATCTGAAATTATATCTTTTCCAAAGTGAGTACTTATTCTAAAGGTTTTCTATGCTATATTAATATTTGGTTCTTAACATATGGTATGGAGCTCAAAGGTCTTGGGTTTTTTTTGCTACATCTAAGACACCTTGGCATTTTATTTATAAATTTTTTTTTCTACAACATTTGAAAAGGAACGTCTTGGAGGATATTTAGTGAAAGCGGACCATCGAGATACGTTGGGTTAAAATTTAAGCTCGAGTCCTTATACTTTCAGAGATACAGTACAGTACAAAGTTAGAGGTTATGGAATCATTACAGGCAGGTCATTGCGTAATTTTAAATATAAAAAAGAATTTTATTAAAAGTTCGGACCACGAACTCTGAGAAGGATATTTACATAAATTAGTGAGTTATCTGTGGTAAAAATTTAAACAGGTCATGGTACATTTTAGATACACCTTGTGGAAGATAGGGTATCGACTAGTCATTGACTAGTCTCAAGAAGGTGTTCAGGTAAAACAATCCTCATAACTTCTTCCTAGAGTATCCAAATTGAGTGAGGCTGATTGCATTGGATAGTTGGCAGTCTATAGTATATATCTGGTATAGGTTTCAAAATTTTATATCAATTATTTTGTGTGAGACACGCTATACAAGTTAGATCTCTGGAAAGGCCAAAAATGTGAAGTTGGGGAAATTCTGTAAATTCCATTTGGCACATCCAATTTTGATGTGGCATTCTTGAGAAAAAATGAACTACAAAAAGAAAGTTTCATACGGAGGCGAAACTTTAGATATCTAAACAAAAGAAATATTATTATCGAACCACCTCAAAATCAAGGTTCAAAAGTGATGCTTGGCCAACATGCCACCCATAAAGGGAACTTCTACACCAAATAAGCCTCAAAATCCTACATGGATATAGCAGTGAAGTGAAAGAAATCATTAGGGACATAAATGATTTACAAAGAAGTTAGTAACAAAAGATAAACTACAAAAGATGATGGATTCAGCAGAGCTACTTTCGGTTGACTGATAAATACTAGATGGATGGTTTAAAAGGGAAATCATGGAAGGATTGAAAAACTTCTAATAGAGAGGACACCTAAAAGTGAAAATGTATCCCATGAGAGTCATGATGAGAGGACACAAGGAAGGTGAATCCGAGGCGGAGAAACTCCAACTTTGGGTTGAAGACCAACAGCACGTTCCTAAAAGGGTGATATGAGGAAGTTTGATGGCAAGGAACCCAAACATGGATACTTCAAATGGAGCAATTATTTAATCCTACATAATGTTCCACAAACACAAAAGGTATGAATTGCTGTGTATATTTAGAACCCAATCAATTTGTATGGTATTGTTGGCTTTGTTCTCACAAATCACTTTCCACTTGGACGAATTTTCACAGAAGAAATATTAGCACACTATGAGGATACAAGGCAATACCTTATTGTAATTGATAAATCTCAAGCAAAGGGTTGATTCACGAGCACATTGAGAACTTCAAGATTGAATATAAAGGGAAACGATATTCCAGTGGATAGGCACTTGATTGATGTATTCATAGGGGCATAGGATAACATTCAACATGAGAGTTAGCCTTTGGGAACCCAATCATTGGAGAATGCATTTAGAATGGCAAGAAATGTTAGTAAATATATGGCTATAGCTACTAGAAGGACCAATCCTAACATCTATAGAGAATAATGCTCCTTCTTCTAAAACATCTCAACCTACAAGGTGTTTTAGAAGAGAACGTGTCTCATTATGACTAACAGTGCAGTGAGGGACATGGTGTGGTGAGAAAAGAAATTATTCTACATAGATTGTGAAGAGGAAGAAGAACAGAACAAGAACCATCTCAAGATATGAGAGCGATTGAAGCAATTTAGATGCGAAGAGTTGGCTCCTACGATATCGTGTAATGCTTTGGGTGGAATTAGCACTCCTCGAACCCTCAAGATGGAAGGATGCATCAAAATAAAAGGTAATAGTCCTAATTGATTAAAGCGTTACTCATAATTTCATTCCTATAAATTAGCCAAAGATCTGAATTGGCACAGCATATCCGGCCGAGTTTTCAATTGTGGAATTAGGATGGAGGGAACTATCAATTCCTGAGAAAATGCAATAAGATCAATCTTACTATGGGGAATATGTAATGGATAGTCAATGATTGATATACCACCCATGTAGGTGTTGTTGATGTTGTCTTAGGAATCAATGGATTTACAATCATTAGGAGCAGTGGCTTTTAATTTTCAATAACTTTTCATGAGAATTTTTCATTGGAAGGAAAGAAATTGAGGTTAAAAATTTATCACGGAAACCGGTAAGGTGATAATCTCTAATGGCATGACAAAATTATTGAAAAGGGCATCAAGGCGCACTGTGCGACTATGCTCACTAGATGTTCAAACTAAGCCATCTATTCCTTCAAAGATCTCCAAGAGATTGATAAGCATTCCAAAGTATTTGAAGGTATTCCCAAAGGTATTCCACCCACCGAAAATTGAAACATGGTTGAATAAATGTTAGAGGTTGGCATTAGACCTAGCCAAAGATCTTACTGCACAGTGTTAATGGTATTCAAGAAAGATAGCTCATGGCATATGTGTCAGTTATAGAAAGTTCAACAAGATCACTATTGAATAAGTTTCCCATTCGAGTCATTGATGAATTTTTAGATGAAGTACATGGAGCCGATCTATTTTACAAAAGTGGATCTTCATTTAGGGTATCATCAGTTAGAATGAAAGAAAGAAGATATCCCAAAAGCTGACGTGCGAACTCATGAAGGTCATTATGAATTTTTGGTCATGCCTTTTGGCCTTACAAATGCACCTTCCACATTTCCAAGGGTTGATGAATTCCATTTCAAGGCCTTCAGCCAGTGTGTTAGTATTTTTGATTATATACTAATCTATAGCAAGTCTTAGGAGGATCGTAATGCGACATGTTGACAAGGTGCCTACAATTACTGAGGAGCAACAACTATATGCCAAACCATCCAAATGTTTCTTTGGAGTGAAAGGTAGAGTATTTGGGTCATGTTAATATCTCCTTAAGTCAAGGTTATACCTAACAAGATTAAAGACCATGATGGGTGGTTGATTCCCCAAGCATTAAAGAATCTTAGAGGATTTTGGGTTTGACAGTTACTACCACAAGTTTGTTACGTACTATGGAAGAATAACAACACTTTTAGCACTAGCAGAAGGATGCATTTTCATGGGCTCGAGGAGGCAACTAAAGCTTTTGAACAACTTAAGAGGTGATGTGCAAAGCTCATTGACCACTCGGACTTCACAAAAGGCATGTGTGGAATGTGATGCCTGCGGGAAATGGAATTGGTGTTGTCCTAATGCGAAGGAAGGCCCACGGATTTTGAAGTCGACCACTCAGGGAAAGGACTTACACAAACCCATTTATGAGAGAAATGATGCTTATCTGCATGCATTGAAGAAATGGGTGTCTATACCTAATAGGTAGGCGCTTCAAGGTCAAAGCAGATCATGGTAGTCTTAAATACTTCTTGGAGCAGACTATCTTGGAAGAACAACAAAGGGGGAAAAGCGGAAATGTTTTGGTAGATGCACTCTAAAGAAAGGATCAAGATGTTGAGGCCTTTCTCTGTGTTATCTCGATCATCAACTTGGAGTGGATAGCGAAGCAAAGGGATGAATGGAAGAATGACAAAAAGTGTTGGACTCTCATTCAAAGGTTGCGTGAGTTCGATTACATTATAGATACATTTACATGGAAAAATGATTCACTATATTACAGATAAGCTTATATTTATGTAAGAGCTCCCAACTCAAAACAAAAGGTACTATTGGAATTGCACACCTCTCGGTGGGGAGGCACTTTCGAGGAATTTTGAAAACCTACCAACCCAGGGTCAAGGGATTTTTTTTGGGATGGCCACAAAACTAATGTTTGGTTTGTGCGAGAATGTTTGGTTTGCCAGCGAAATAAAAGGTGGAAACAATTAAGACCACAGGTTTTACAACCATTACCCATCCCAAGTGAGGAGGAGGTTTCCATGGATTTCTATCCGCGGGGGTTAAGAAGTGCGAGAAAAGAGTGTCATCATGAGGTGATTGATAGGCCCGACCAAAATGCATACACTTTTGTACACTCTCTCATCCTTCAAAGCTAGTACGGTTACTTGCATTCATGGAAAAGTTCAAAAGCTTCATGGCGTGAATTGTAAGTGGCAGAGATCCCATCATAGGACATTTTTGGACAGAATTATTTTCTTGTTTTGAAAAGGTGCTCAATTGGCTCATAGCTCATCTATCATCCTCGATCTCATGGAAAAACCAAGATAGTGAACAAATGCGAAAAGGATACAGCCGTTGCTTTGTCTCTGATAAAAACACAATGGTTCAAATGGTTACCCCATGGTAGAATGGTGGTATAACACTTCCTTTCATATTGAAACAAAAATGACACCATTTATGGCACTATATGGATACCACCCTCAACTATCACTTCTTCTCTAAAAGAAAAATCTAAGATTCAAGCAGCGGAAGATCACATCGAGCATCGAAAACAAGTTCTCCAAATCTTAAAGGACAACTAGACCATGGCACAAAATGCTTGTGAAACAACAAAGCTGATTAACATGCGTAGTGAAAGAAGTTTTGAAGTAGGGATTGGGTGTTTTAAGATTACAACCATACAAGCAGATGTCCTCGAAGCAAGCGAGAAGGATAATAAATTGTGCAAGTACTATGGCCCTTATAAGGTGTTGCAAAGATTGGTACTATGGCATAGAAATTGGAGTTGCTTGCATCTTCCGCAGTACACCAGTTTTCCATGTTTCATGCTTAAAAAGAAGGTTATAGGTGACAGATCAGTTCAAACTATATTGCGAGGCAATGAGGAAGAAAAAATCATATTGGAGCTGAGCCATCAACGACACAAGAATTTACCCGGCTAAGGAATAGATCCATTTCCAATTATCTCATTAAATGGAAACTATCGGTTGAAGATTCCACTTGGAAGATGAATCTTTTATCTGTGAAGCATCGAGTTACTCAAGCGTTGGACAACACTTGTCTCGAGGGTATGTTAAGCCCTAATATTAGCTCTTACCCCTTAACTAGGGCATATTACATTAGTAATGTTATTTTATTTATGTAAACTTTTATTCCATTAGTTGTAATTATACCTCCCTATATATACAAGAGACATTTTATTTTGAATCATGCTTGTACTTGAACATTTATGTGGGGTAAAATGAGGTTGCCCCTCGAAGAGGATTATTATCACGAGAAATTATATATATCTTTTTCAAGGCGTTGAAATTACTTATAAGGTTTTTTCTATGTTATATTGATATTTGGTTCTTAACAAAGAGGGAAAAAGAAGAGCATGATAAACATTTAAGATAGTCTTTGCCAGTTTTTAAGAGAATATAAATTGTATGAAAAACTAAGTAAGTTAATCTTTTATCAAAAGGGCTTCGGTACTTTGGTCATATTATTTCAGCAGATGGGACAACATTTTATCTCGAGAATATAGAGGCCATTAGAGGATGGTCAATGCCAACAAATGTGAAATAGGTCAAATAATTTATGGGTCTTGTCGATTATTATTGAAGATTCATAAAAGGGTTTTCAAAGATTACCAAACCCGATCACTTCTTTGCAAAGAAGGGAGTGAAATTTAAATGAACTTTCAAGTGTGCAAAGAGTTTTAGTAGCTGAAGACATTTTGACAAGTGCACTAATCTTAAATATTGCATATTAGGAGAAATAGTTTGTAGTGTGCATTGATGCATGCAAGGAAGACTCGATGGGATCATCACACAAAGGATCATGTGGTATGATATGAGTCTAGAAAACTAAAAGACATGAAATGAATTATGTTAAACATGATATTTGGAATTAGCAACCATTGTACATGCATAAAAAATGCAGTGACATTATCTCATGGGAAGAAAGATTTGAGTTAAGGACAAACCAATGTGGTCCGAGAAGCATTTGTTTGGAAAACCAACATCAAATGGTAGACAAATTAAATGAACGAATTTTTTGAGTATCTGACTTTGGGGAAATTAAGCATATCAAAGGCAAGGAAAATCAGGTAGCTAATGCACTTTCGATAGAAGAGCTCATGAAATGCATATTTCAACCATAAACATGTTCTACACGATTTAAAATATATAATTTTAGAGGCTACAAATTAAGATAAACGATATCTAAAAATAAAAGAAAGGCATTATGAGGAAATTCAGTAGAAATTCAATTATTATGAGTTGAAGAGGATGGAATCCTCATGTACAAAGGAAAAATATATGTTCCAAATTCAAGAGAAATTTTGGAAATATAATGTTGGGGAAATGGAAAATGTGCCATATGTTGGGCACCCAAGATATTAAGAAAACAATTGTAGTTGTAAGAAATAGCCAATACTTTTGGCTAGGGATGAACAAAGAAATGGCTAATTACATAGTTAGGTACCTAAAATGCCAAAGATTGAGAAAGCAGGCATATACATCCAGTATTGTTGCTACAACCATTGCCCATTCTTGAGTGAAAATGGGAAGTGGTTACAATTGAGACCCCTAAATTACTAAGTTGCCCAGGACAGTAAAGCAACATGATTCCATCATGGTGGTGGTGGATGAATTAAAAAAAGATGCACATTTTATTCTTGTGAAGACCACACACAAAGCCATGAACATTGCAGAGATTTACATGAAAGAAGTTTCCGGGCTACATGGGGTGCCTAAAACAATAGATCCCAAAGTTTATCTCTAATTTTTTTTGGAAGAGTTTGTTCAAAGGATTTGGAACAAATTTACATCTTAGTACAATGTATCATCGAGAGTTAGATGGGAAAACATAGAGTACTATCATAATCATTGAAGGTATACTCAAAATGTATGTGATGGACCAAACAATCAAAGTGGGAAGACTACATCCACTTAGTAGAGTTGTCTTACAATAATGGGTAATCAAGCCTCATTAAAAATGATCCCATTTGGAGCATTGTATGGCAAGAAGTGTAAACACACACCAATGAGTTGGGATAACCCAACAAGCATAGCCATCATTGGGATAGATTTGTTAAAACAAATGGAAGAGTAGATGAAAAGAGTTAGGTAGGAATTCAAAAGGCTTCAGGGACGAGGAAAAAAATGTATGTAGACAAGAACAAATTTTTCAAGAATTTTAAAATGTAGAACATGTTTTACTAAAAGTGGCGAAAGAGTTAGATAAGGTTGGGTTCTTTGCCCAAAAGTTGGCTGACAAGATGTTAATGGACCATTCAAAATATTAGAAAAGATATGGCCAATTGTATACATGCTAGTGTTTCTTGCATCCATGAGGAGTGCATAATGTATTTCATGTATCATTATTAAGAAATGTGTTCTGACTCTAACCACATAATTGATTGCATTGTGATCCAAGTGGAACATGAAGAGGATTTCCAAGTGGAGTCAGTGCACATCTTGGACTAGAAATTTAGAGTGCTTAGGAACAAATCCATGGGGTTGTTAAAGGTTCAATGGACCTACAGAGTTCTACAAAGATGAAACATGGGAGAATGAATAAACTATGTGGGAGGAATACCCGTAAAGTTTTGCCAATTTGAAGAAAATAGAAGTTAAAATGCAAGACTCTATTTTTGGGAATCTAGAGTTCTAAAACCACATCTCAGAATTTTTGGTCACTTGCATTGATATCCATGATAAAATAATGGTGCAACCCAATGAATTTGAAGAAGGCTGAAGGGGGCACTTTCCTTGGGTCAACAATTTGAGAAGAACGAAAGATTTTGGTTGGGACTATTGTTGGAGAAGTAAACCGATTTCAAAATTTTATATTTACATTGAATATTATGGTGTAATTTGTATATGTATTTCGACACAGTGTTGTGCATCGAGGATGGTGCACAATTGTAGTGGAGAGGGAATGTAACATCCTTGCTATAATCCCGGTTTAATTAATGCATAATGTAGAAAATGAATGTGGCTATGGCCAAAGCGATGTAATATGCAAGATGTATTTTCTAATTTTAATAAATATAATGTGATATCAACTATTGGGAATATGGATAGAGATTGGGGTTGATTAATCCACAAAAGAAAGGGGAATGCCTAGGAGTGTCTAGAGAGGCGGCCCCAAGGGAAATGGTTTATGGGTATTAAGCCAAACACATATTTTTTTAATTCTATTCTATTTTGGGAAAAATATTCTATTTATGTTTGGGTGTATGAGAGTCCAATCATTAAACTCATGTAAGAGGTGGGTGTGAGTCACATCCCACAGTTATTGGAGAGCAAGGGATGAAGTACAATCAGCAGGCTGATAATGTGATCAACTATTTTAAAGAGGAAAATAAAGGATATTGGTATAGAATAAGCTGAGTTTTCACATTGATCCTTCGTATGAATAACAAGAGAGAACAAGGAAAAATAGCATCAGAGCTAGAGTAGGGAGACTAGGTGAATTATGGAGCATGCTATAACATTTTTAGAGCATTTTGGAGCTAGATATTGAAGATCCAGGTTGTTAGAAGCCTTGTTATGCTGGATTGTGTAGGTGAAGCTTCGACCCAAACCATAATATGGTGACAACTAAGAGAATGCCTACCATTGTCACCTCATATAGGTATTCTCGTCACTTTAGAGGTGAAGTGAACACCTCAAAGAGGGGCAATCTAGGGTGACCCTAGAGGGGAATGAGATGGAAAGTGGGTAATATGAGATGGATGATCTATAGGTGAGGTTTCTAATTGGAATATGGATTTGATGACACGTCTTAGAAGTGGTTTAAAGTTTTCAAGTCTTTGAGTACCTACGAAAAGTATTTGTACTTTCCCAAGACACAAGAAAAGCCAAATGTAAAAGCTATATGT
This sequence comes from Picea sitchensis, assembly GCA_010110895.2. Classification (NCBI taxonomy): domain Eukaryota; kingdom Viridiplantae; phylum Streptophyta; class Pinopsida; order Pinales; family Pinaceae; genus Picea; species Picea sitchensis. The sequence goes on along the minus strand of SNQJ01S0195237.1, from coordinate 1,081 downwards.
TAGGTGGAAAAAACAAGTTAATTTAATTTTGTTGTCCCTATTTGCAGTAGTCAACAAAATATATATCAAATGCAAATGGATTGTTAGAGCTGCTAATTGTCCCTATTTGCAGTAGTCAACAAAAATATATATCAACAAGTAAATAGTTGTTAGAGCTGCTAAATAAATGCTAAAAGTCTACCAAATGAGGCAAGAGATAAGCTAGCTAAACACTAGTATAACTCTAGTATAGAAGCACACAAATTTAGAAATGAAACAAAGTTGTAATAAATAAGTACTGCAGAGATATTATTCAGCCTTATGGATGTAGAAAACAAGTTGTTACAGAAGAAAAATCAGCCACTGAAACTTTCAAATAATCCACCCAAAAAGTGCACTCGAACTAGTAGACTATAGGGGCAAATTACTAGCAACTTTTGATGGTTGAAAAAAGAGTAGTTTAGAAAGTTGTTTAAGGTTTTCTGCAGCCCTAATGGCTGTAGATTAGAGTTGTAGCAGCAGAAATAACTACTAGGAGAAACAAGACGCCTTTGTGGCTTTAGCAAGCTTAGAACACATAGAAAATATTCCAACTTAAATGATCTCAATATCTCAAATGTTTACGATTACCAGTGCAATGATTTATTTCTCCAATGCATGAATATTAGTGTCTTTCTATTGGGTAAGTGGAGTCTCTTGATGAAACAAGTTGGATGATTTACTTCCTTGGGTTGTAAGCCCTTTTATTCCTCAATGAAAAACCTAACCAACAAGGAAACCCTAGGAGGGTGTAAGCCCTTTTACTCCTCCTAGTATCCTTTGCACCAAAAATTATTTCAAACAATTACAATGGACTTGGAGGGGGTTGTATGCCCTTATACTCCCCAAGAAATCATTACATTAACCTTACAACCAAGAAAATAGAGAAATAAACATGAAATCCTTACCTAGTTGAAGCATTAACAACATGAAGCCCTAATTCACCAAGCAAATTCCACCATAAAGCAAGAAACAAGCCTCCAAGAGAGCTAGTGCATCATCCATACATCCAATAGCAAAGATAAACCATCACAAGAAAATGTAACCAAGAGATATAAAGAGA
>SNQJ01S0195236.1:0-17544 GCA_010110895.2 Picea sitchensis | reverse complement strand
GGGACTAATCTAATCTAATGTTTAAGCTACGACTAAAATTGAATCATTAATCTAATGCAGGAAATTGAAGCACACGACTGAAATTAAATTGCGTAAATGAAATTAATCTAGGAAATTGCGTAAATGAAATTAATCTAGGAATGGGAAATTGCGTAAATGAAATTAATCTAGGAATGGGAAATTGCGTAAATGAAATTAATCTAAGAATGGATAACTACATGAAGGAAAATAAAATACAACATGTGAAGAGTTGAATGAAACAACAACATACGAGAGCTATCACCAATGAAGCAATCTTATATTACAATAATCAAATCAATCTTCATAAAAGAATAATGAACACATAGAAACCAAGACTATGAATCAAAGCTAAGAATCCCTTTCTCTTACAAATCCTAATGACTACCATTAATGACTACTCTAATTTCTCATCCTAATTACTCAATGATTACCATCCCCTCATGAAGAGAGAACACTCTATTTTATACATGAGAGCCTTGAAGATGAGATAACCATCTCATAAATATTACAGATCCAATATTCTCTCAACTATTTTCCATTATTACAAAATATGATCCCTTCAAATCCTCACACATATTTCTCATACATATTGGATAAGATATTCCAACCAAATATCCATGATATTCTCCTTAGAATGGGCTTGAATTATCTCCTCAAATCTTGAAATGGTGGAGGAAGTATTCGATAAGTCCTTTTGAATTAATCATTCTCATATTCTTACACATTACAAAGCTCACACAATTTTGAGATATATATGAAAACATGTAAATTTTCTAATATTTAATCACAAATTCCCTTTTAATACTAAAATGAATAAAGTGGAAAATAATAATCTGAAACCCAAGTATATTTATAAAAATGATATCATGAAAGGTTAATGGGGTGATGAAATGTGAAGAAGGATGAAGGGAAATGTGGATGAAAATATGACATTTCTGAGCCCCAACACTTGGGTACAACGTTGCTACCGGTTTTGTTCCTACCCCTCGCCAGGTCCTCTCCGGAGGGTCTTATCCACCTTTTTCCGGGGGATATGGACCTAGTGGATCCATTCCAATTGGAAACACCCATCCTCTGTTCACTTCTAGTTATCAGATTCTTGTTGGAGGGAAATCTAACATTGGGGGGTATTCTCCACTTGGAGGACAACCTCAGGTTGGACTCTACTATCCACTGTATGGACAAAACACATCTAGATCACTATCCCACCTTGGGAATCTCCTTGCCCAAGAAAATCCACAATCATCTGGGGGCAACAGCCTCAAGGCAACCCTTTTATACCCCCCCTACTCGGGCCAGCCATATACGAGTTCTTTGGGTTCCACTTGGGGTCCACACATTCAGTCAAGTGTCCCTTTTCAAGGGAACATTTCCATCCAACCCAACCCTATGGGTTACATTGACCCACATCCTTGTCCAAATCTATCAGGACACTCCACGTACATGCAGACTGCTTATGGTCCTACTGGTATACCGATGGGACTTCCTCCCCAAAGTCACCAGTACCCTCAAGTGAATAGACAACTTCTTTTTATAGCCACTTTGGATCTACCCAACTTGTCTAGAATCTTGAATGATCCTATCTTACAATCTTCCCATTGGCCCGTCATACCAACCAAGATACCATTCGACATTCCCAAATTTGATGGTAAATTGGGAGAAGTCCCAAACAACCATGTCATGAATTTTCACCTTTGGTGCTCGTCCAACTCTTTGATGGATGACTCCTTTCAGTTACATCTCTTTCAACGAACTCTCACAGGTTCAGCTGCAAAGTAGTATATAGAATTACCACAAGGTTTCTCTAATGACTTCAACACCCTTGCCATGGATTTTCTCACACATTACCAATTGCCTTTCTACTACTAGACAGGAACCGAGATTTTGAGTTCCTTTAAGAAATCTTCAACCACTCATATTTTTTATTACATCCATGAGTGGAGATGAAGACGACGTTTGATCAAACTCAACCTTCCTGATCAGTTATTGGCTGAATGGTTCACTAAATCATTTGCCAATGAAATCTCCCATGATATTTCCATGGGTGGTGTTGTCACTGAAGAGCATGAGATTAGTCGTGTTCAGTACCTATATCTCATTTATTCGCAAATGGGAACTCTTTACGACTTTCTCCCTGATGCTCCTCTCCCTTCTACCATCGTTATCTCAACAACCCCAACAACTTCTCATGTTGTTTATGGTGTGATTGGCACCTTCCATGCTAATGCTAAATCCACTTCGGCCACTCACACCAATCCCAAATCTCCTGCTTCTTATGTTCAAATTTCTTCGACTCCTAATCCTTCCACCGAAAAAACTTATGAGGTTAACTCTATTCAATCCACCCCTGCCGACAAAAATAAATCTAAAAAAGGAAAGGGTAAGAATAAGGAGGATAGAAATAATAATCTACAATCTGATAAACACAAGACCCAGTCTGTTGATGACAATGATAAGCATAAACCTTGATATCCTTGCCTTATCTATGGTGATGATCACTACAGGAAACACCGTCCAAGACATGTCGAGGTCACTAAGTTCCTTCAAGGGAATGGAAAACCTCCCACACCTGCCATTTTGTCACAACATTTCCCTTCTCAACAATAGGCTCAATTGGTCATCCATGACCAACCCTCTCCTTCCACCACTTCATATGTCCTTATGTGTACTGGTAATTCTACCAAGAACGACATTTCCATCACCACTCGAGCCAAATATTATTCTCCTTCAAAGGAGAAAGTTGACGATTTACCACCTTCGTTGGTTCAACCACCTCCTTCAACTTCACTTCACAACGGTCCTCTTCATCTCGAATGACCGGGTCCTGATACAATCCTCCGCCCTTCGCCAAAGGGCATTGTTCAAAAGTCTTCCTTAAATCCTCATGCACGTGCTCCTCAAAACTACAGTATTGTAGAATATCTTATGCAATCACCCTCTACGATGTCATCTCTCAAAGTACTTCAAAGTTGTCCCACTCAATGGAAGGCATTGTTAAAGGCCATCGGTGGAATTGATCCCATAGATATGAATTTAATAATCTTTGACTTGGAATATCACATTCCAAGGTTACCTCCTCAGTTAGCGTGTTGGCACAAGGGAAGACCTAGGGTTCAACGCTACAACATCGCACCAACAAAACATTAAATACTATCCCTTTCGGCAACACCTGTGAAGAAGATGAAGTCTCACCCGAGGTAGAAGCAGGGGTGGTTGCAGGACTCCAATCTCTGCAACCTTAGCTGGGACACAGATCTGTGATTGTAACACCTTAACATAGCACTTAGTTATTACAGTTCATTAATATTCATCTTTAGTTCACAGTGCAGGTAAACCCTAACAACAGATCAATGTTGTATTCACATAGATCCAATAGATTCAAGAACAAAGCATACAAATAGAGATCAGATCTAGCATTCATTCACATTATTCAACACTAAACTATCATATCAGATTCATCTATCATCTAACATCGCACTAAGCATTGAATCACATAAAAAAAAGAACAACCAAAAGTGCAAAGAATTCACAACACAGGATATACATGGTTCACCCCTACCCTGGGGCTATGTCCACCAACTCTTTGTCTTCTTTATTAGCTTCCTTCAATATTCTTACATGCACAAAGCCTCAAAATCAACTCCGTAGAGGACAGGAGATCTACGCACCTCGCTAGATCCTCCTTCCTTGAGTTATAACACAAATCCTTCCACGGTCTCTTACAATCACTTGCACTTAGCTCTACAAGCCTCACACATTATGCACAAAGAAATTATCACTCAACACTTAGCACACTTGCAACAGACTAGTCACTACTAGTCACTATTCACACTACTTATTACGTCGCCTAGACTTCTATTTATACATTACAAAATAGGCCTAAGCATGGGTAAGCCCATGGGATGACATCCCGATACCCATTACATAAGCCCAAAACCCAAAAAGGCCCTAAAAAGGGGTCGAGATCCTGCGATCTTCACTTTGTCTTACGGCTTCGCCTTCGAAAACCTGTCAAAATCCAAAAAATAGGTCAAACATGACCAAGGATACTCAAAACTTGGTCAAGGGACAAGAGGCCCCCAACACTCACCTGTGACTCATCTCGAGTCACTGTGATCTGGGTAATTCTGCCTCAAAATCCTCGAGCTTGGCTCAGGCTGGCTTGACTTGTTGTTGTGCCATGGCCTCCTGCTCAACAAACTCTTGGATAACAACTTCGTTGACAGGTCCCTCTAAGCGTTGTTCAGCCGCAGTGACGACTTTCTCCAATTATGCTCCTCAACCTTCAATCTCTGAGAATAGTTGGAAGGCCTCATCTTGTATAAGTTGGAGCCTCTAAGTCACTTCCATGAATCTACTATGAATGGTGTGGACCTGCTATTGAGAAGTGCGCTACTCTTGGGATCGCTTCATCCTTTCAACAACTGATAGGGTCTTCAACTGTGCCTGTATTGTTTCTTATTCGTACTTCACCTCCTGGAGTTGTGACTCCAGTGCCTTCAATTATGGATTCTTAGTGAGTCTCTCATAAGTATGGGCACTGCGATCACTTAGTTCCATGGCAAGGGCCTTTATTATCTCAACTATGCTTCGAGCAGTTGCATCTCTTTGATCCCTCACATCCTACGGGGTGTCGGGTACTGTGAAGAGCTCTAATTCTTGAATTCTTTGTTGTATATGATGGATAGCTTCTGCGAGTTGTTATACTTGATGCTTGACTCACTCTTCTGGCTTTGGATCTAAGCCTGTCATAGAGCGAAGTGCTCTGTTGACTGCTTCTTTCACTTTGAGTTGTTCTGCGAGCAACTATTCTTTTTCTTGCTGAATTTGTGCTTTCTCCTCTTCAAAATTTGTCTAGAGAGCAACCTTCTATGGCTCTTCAACTCGACGTTGTTCTACAACTAATTATTGCACTTTCTTCAAGGCTTGGGTGGGTTGTTTTATTTCTTCCTATGCTCGACGAAGGTGAGCTTCGGTCGCATCAGCTAGTTAGCAGAGTTGGGTTGTCTCATCTCGCAACTCTGGTTCTTCCGACGGCAGGGGTGTAGTGGACACTGTGCGACTGGACCGAAGAGCCTGATGTACCCCTCAGAGCTCAACCTCGATTCTATTGTACATCTCCTCCTTCTTGGCTTCATGCTTTTGCAAGATTTCCTATGAGGCGTCATTTATAGTTGCGATGATGAAGTCAAAGTCATTGACAATGAGAACAGTCTGCATCTTGGTCAAGGTGGCTATGGATTTATTTTGGGAAGAGGTTTTTGGGGAAGGAACCTTCCTCTTATTCAAGGAATCAACCTCATCTCTAGGCGGTGTTACTTCACCTTGCTTCTGGTCATCTTCTTTTCCATTTATCTCTTCTACTTCGTCATCACCCCCTCGGCCATGTGATACTGAAGCAGTTTTTTTTTTATGCGCTGCTTAAGTTTTGGACTTCCGCGGTCTTCTTCCTTTTGTTGTTTCTGGGTGTGTCATGTTATTTGTGAGTGGCCTCCGATCTATCAAGTTCGAGGTCAGAAATTTCTTCAGGATCAGCGGGGATAAAGAGGTCCACTAACCAGTCCTTAGTTCTCTCCTTGAGGTCCTCTTCCGTGAGCTTTTAGTACGACTGGAACTCCTTATGATCATATGCTTGCGTAATGATATAGATGAAGTGTTGATCTATGCAAAACTTCATAAGGGGTCAGAACCGTTGTAGGGTGTTTGGCATCATGCGAGATTCAACTTCAATAGCCCTCTTCAGTTGGATATAATATGTGTGAAATATTGCATTCGACTGCCACTATTTTCCTATATCACTCGAGTACCAGAGCGTCATGAACTTCGCAGCAAGTGGTTCGAGTGGATCAATGTCTGGGAAGGTCACACCTTCCAGCATCTCTCAAGAAATTAACATGTTGAGGATCAAAAGCCAACTAAAATGGAACTCGTAGCCCTGATCTTATGTTTCGCGATAGTCTAATTCTAGCTGATTAACTAGGTACTTCACCTAGTTCAGCTGTAGGCCTTCCATGCATTTCCCCGTGAGGTCAACGACAAACCCTGTGACCTGTGTGGGTCTTTTATTTCTTACTAGATTTCCTAAAATTAATTGTCATGCTAAGTGCATTTCTCCATTCTGTATGGAAGCTACCTTGTAGCGTCACATCCCCTTCTCAATATTTCCATAGGTATCCCTGATCTTCTGTGCTAATGCGTGATCTATGGCTTTCCTCGGATAGAAGTCTTGTGGGTCGGGTCCTTGCATACTTAATCTGGTGATCCTATGGATCAAATTCAGATTGACTGTGATACGTCGGTCTAACCATAAGTAGTTGCCATGGTAACACGAGAGCAGGATCTTAACAAAGGCGTTAACTTCCTGGTGCCTTCCGAAGTGTGGGATTTTCATTACATTCAACAGGGTGGACTGCACAGGGTTCATCGTCCACGGCTGGGGGATTATTTTTGAGTTCTCACACTTCATCCTAGTCAAGTATTTATACGGGGTAAGAATACTCTGGTTCTTGCGGTCTCCTAGGTTGAATTCGTTGAACTTCAATGTTGCGATCTTGTCTTGCTGCTCTCTAACTGTGTGTATCCTCTTCGGGAGGTACGCAGTAACCATGGTGTAATCAAAATATATTGGCACACTATCACGACTCACCACACCGGCTAGAGGGGGGATTTATTTGGGTAAGATGGCTGAGATTAGCTTCTCATTTTCTAGGTCATCTTTGTTCTTGGTTCTATTTTCTGTGATGACTCAGGATGGTTGAGATCCGTGAGCGGTCAAGGCAGAGGATTGTACTCCTCTCATCGATGATGCTTGTACACCCACAAACATAGAAATTTCTCTTTAAGTCATGAGTTCGATGAGGACATCCTTCATAGACTCTTTGACTGTGCTAATTTCTTTTGACATACACGCTCGTGGTTGAATATATTGAGTTTGAAGAGTAACTACTCAATGCAATAGAACGGATGGTGATAGCTCAATGATCACTGCACGAAATCAACTGATCTGTGGGCTTAGATAATCACGTTTGGAAAAAGAGTTGTCGGTGTCAGGCTCGATGGAATAAGTAGATAACTAGGCAATGGATCTCCCCAATGGGCAATAAGCCTTCATTAATTTAGTTTTCTCCGTTATGGCACGGTCCCAACAGTTTGATGGCGAGCCTTTTGACCACAAATGTTGTTCTACTCATTCGGGGTGTCAGTATAATGGTTATACTATTTCCAACGGCTATATTGCTTCTCCATGGCGAAGTTCCATGTGGCGTTGTTCTGCTATCCCAACGAAGTTCTCGTTTTGCAAATTTTCCTTCTGCGATGTTCCCTCTGGAACCTTCTATAACTTTTTGATCTTTGATCTATTCTTAATTAGTTTTCTAGCCTTCTTTATAGTGGGCTTCTTGTCAGTATTACTCTTTCCATTCTGATTCTTATCTCCTCTTGGCATATTAACTTCACGCTGTTGAGATTCTTTCCTAGGGTTCAGGGGCAATACTTCTTCTCTATCAGGGGTAAGTGCTTCATTCTTCTGTGAGTCTTCTTGTGTTCTTTCAACTTCGACATCCAAGTTTCTGGTTCTAAATATCTTCGATCTGTTCTCCTGTTCTTCAATCAAGTGTGCAATCTTCCTAGTCATGAAATATTTTAATTATTGCTTCTTTTGCTATAAGAATTCTTTTTCTTTCCTTATGGCCTGATCCCTTTCAATCCAAGGTTTTCCTAGTAATATAGAAAATGGGGTGTTGTTATCAATAAATTTAACAACCTCAAAATCTTCTTCTGTCGAAGTTCCATGAGTATTCGTAGATATATGGGTAAGTATTCCACATAGGGATATCGACTTTCCTCTAAATAATCCTATTCCCCCCAATGGAGGAATCATAGCAGGCTTTCCTAAAGTTTCCCAAGTTCTTTCTGTCATCATATTCACCTGTGTTTCTTCATGCAGAACACAGTCAATTTCGAGGTCTCCTATTCTTTCTTCTATGTACTCTTTTTCTTTGAAGATCTCTGATAAGTTGATATTTCGATGGTCATTCAAGGTTTCTTTCATTTGTAGCAATACAATTTCTGATTCTTTTTGGGATTTTTCCATGGTCTTAGTGTCTTGACCTTTCTCATGGTCTTCTTGCCTCGTATTCATTCTTTCAAATTTAGCAATCATTCTAGGGAAATCTAAAACTTCATGATCCATAGCTTTACAACAAAGAAAAATGGGTTTTATACCAAGGCATTTCTTAGCAAGACATCCTGGTCTTCTGCATCTGTAACAAAGAGTTAATCCTCTCTTTCTCTTAAATGATCCCCATCCTTCCCTGTATTGCGCACTAGGATCATGGTATCTAACCTGCAAAAAATTCTTTCTAAGATCCTGCATCCATTTGTTAGTCCGAACATTCTTTCTATGCATAGGAATAACATATATTTCACTATTCTTATCAGAACTACTCATATCAAATCTTCTTTCTTCTAGTTGTGCCCTAATTTTCAAGCTAGGATAAAATTTATCGAACATACCTAGATCCATATTCTTGAAACAAACATTTCCAGTTTTCTTACTTTTGGCAAAGCACAAAGCTTCCAAATGTAAAACTTTTCACTATTCTTACCTCTATCAGAGCACAAAGAATTCAGATCTTACCTCGTTTCTTCAAATCTGCCTCGTTCCTTAGCACAAAGCTTCACAATTCAAGTAGAATATCTACACATATAGATTTCTTTCTTTTCCTCAGTTCGCAACAATCAAAGTTTCAGTTCATATCTTCACACAGAGCTTCTTCTTCCTCAGTTCCCAACAATCACAATTTCAGGTCCCGACAACGGAAACATTTTATGGCACAAGGGCAGACCAATGTTTCAATGCTACAACAATGCACCAACAAAACCCTAACTACTGGCCCTTTCGGCAACACCTGCGAAGCATATGAAGTCTCAACCGAGGTAGAAGCAAGGGTGGTTGCACAACTCCAATGTCTGCAACCTTAGCTGGGACATAAATATATGATTGTAACACCTTAACAAAGAACTTAGTTATTACAGGACGTTAATATTCATCTTTAGTTCACAACGCAACTAGACCCTAATAGAAGATCAACGTAGTATTCACATAGATCCAATAGATTCAAGCACGAAGCATACAAATAGAGATCATATCTAGAATTCATTCACATTATTCAACACTAAACTATCATTTCAGATTCATCTATCATCTAACATCGCACTAAGCATTGAATCACATAACCAAAAGAACAACCAAAAGAACAAAGAATTCACAAGACAGGATATATTTGGTTCACCCCCACCCCGGGGTTACATGCACCAAATCTTTGTCTTCTTTATAAGCTTCCTTCAATATTCTTACATGCACAAAGCCTCAAAATCAACTTCGTAGAGGACAGGAGATCTGCGCACCTTGCTAGATCCTCCTTCCTTGAGTTATAGCACAAATCCTTCCACAATCTCTTACAATCACTTGCACTTAGCTCTGCAAGCCTCACATAGTATGCGCAAAGAAATTAGCACTCAACACTTAGCACACTTGCAACAGACTAGTCACGACTAGTCACAAATAGTCCCTATTCACACTACTTCTTACATTGCCTAGACTTCAATTTATACATTACAAAATAGGCCTAAGCATGGGTAAACCCATGGGACGACATCCCCATACCCATTACATAATCCCAAAACCCAAAAAATCCCTAAAAATGGGCTGAGATCCTGCGATCTCCACTTCGTCTTGTACTCCGCCTTCGACAACCTGTCGAAGTCCCATAAATAGGTCAAACATGACCAAGGATCCTCAAAACTTTGTCAAGGGCCAACATAGCATTTCATATTCAAGTTGTTGTCAAGAACAAGAACATTTGTAGAACCATTATTGATGAGGGCCCCTTGACATGTGTCATGTCTATTGCTTGTTGGAAATCCATTGGCTCTCCCCCCCTCACCGAATCACACAATACACTTAAGGCTTGCAATGGTTCTAGTTTTAAGTCCTACGATGTTCTTCCCTCATTCTCTATTACATTGGAAGGTGAATCGGTCAACGTAGAGGTCAAGCTATTTGATGCACCTCTTGACTATAACCTCTTACTTGGACGTAGCTGGATTGATTCCATGTGTGCCATCGTGTCAACCCTTTTCTGTGTACTATGTTTCCCACATCAAGGAAAAGTCATTACAATTGACCAACTGGCGTTTTTCAACTCCGATTCTCATACTAGAAACGTGCCATTTATCTCAAAGACACCTCCTGGGTACGAGAATGTCGGTGTGGGTCTCTGGAAATATTACACTCTAATGGGTACCTTCCCAATACCACCATGCAATGCTCCACCTCCTTTTGTCACCTTGATCAACATGATTTCCACCTCTGTCCACAAAACCCCCGCGTCTTATGACCCGTGGATAATACCCAATCCTGGTGATTATCTTCACTATGGCGAACACATGCCTTTAAGTCCAGTTGAATCCGCTTATCAAGTCATTCAATCGACAACCCCTTCTACTCCCTCTCTTGGTGATTCATCTCCTGATCCATTCCATGTCATCTTTCCTACATATGAGATGATCATGTCAATTATGTATATGGAATAAAACCCATGGGACGATGGGCATCATCATTCCATTCTCTTCCTGGAGCAACACACCATAGAGAGTTACCAACGGATTTCGACTCCGTCAACCATTGTTGTCATTTCCTCAGTCCCCGAGTAAATGCATGATGTGATTTAGGAAGGGAAATTGAGTAATATTTCACCCACCATTCCTCTTGATATATCCGTTAAGCCTGTAGTTGTCGAAAATGTTCACATTGGAGCCGCATGTTCCGATGATGAAATCGTCACTTATACATCTATTTTTCAAGAATTCCGTGACGTTTTCTCTTGGATTTACGAAGAGATGTCGGGTATTGACCCCAATATCATTGTGCATGAAATTAAGACCTACTCGGATGCTAAACTTGTTCGGAAGAGACTTCACACGGTCCACCCCTGTAAATCCGCCGCTATCAAGCTCGAAGTTGAAAAATTTCTTAAAGACTAATTTATCTATCCTGTGGCTTTAATTGATTGGGTATTCAATCTACTTCCGGTCAATTAAAAACAAGGCATGATCTGTGTATGTGTTGATTATAGGGATATTAATAAAGCTTGTCCTAAGGAAAATTATCCAACCCCCTTCGTTGACCAGATCGTCAACGATTGTGTCAGAAGTGAAATATTCTCTTTAATGGACGGTTTCTCCGGTTATAATCAGATTAATATTTTTCCCATGGATCAACACAAGACCACTTTCATCTATCCTTGGGGTACCTTTGCCTACCGTAAACTACCTTTCGGTTTAAAGAATGCTAGAGAGAATTTTCAACGCACTATGTCTTATGATTTTCACAATATCAAGCACATCGTACAACTGTATCTCGATGATCTACCGACCCATTCCATGCGCCACCAAGATCACCTGACCCATCTCTTAGCCATTTTCATTCATTGTTGTTACTATCGTATACGTTTAAACCCACACAAGTGTGTTTTTTGTGTGGAGTCTGACCGACTTCTGGGTTTTATTGTGTCACTCCATGGAATTAGGGTGGACCCTATGAAGGTTGAGGCTATCCTTAATCTACCTCTTCCTTCTACACTTCGCTGCTCCAAATTTTGTAAGGGAAGGAAAACATTTTGCGTCGATTCATCCAAAATTACGCTGAGTTAACGCTAGGATTTACTCGACTATTAAAGAAGGGTTACGAGTTCATATGGGATGAAACTGCCAACAAAGCCTTCGAATCTTTGAAAGTTTCCCTAACCTGTACACCCCTACTTTTCCCACCCGATTATAGTCAAGACTATTTCCTCTACCTCGCCACTGTGGACTCTACCATTGCCATGGTTTTATTCCAAGAAGATGATTCAAACGATGAAAATGTAATTTATTATTTGAGTCGGAGTCTCACGACTACCGAAGCCAAAAAAATACATGTGGAGAAACTGGCGTTGCCTTTTGTTTAAGATGTCCAACGTTTCCATCACTATATATTATTACGCAGAACCACTGTCATTTCCGATTGCAACCCTATGCAACATATCCTTATGCGCCAATTGCTACGGGGAAAGTAATCCAAATGGATTTTGACTCTCCAGGAGTTAGACTTAGATTTTGAATGCGCTAAGTCTAAGAAATCATTGGTTATCACCGAACTGATATGTGACCTTCCCTCCACTGAGACATAAAACGTGGCAGAGGATTCCTTCCCTGATGAATCCCTTTTTTTGATTAGTTATGATGACGCTTGGTACATAGATATTATCATCTATCTCCAGAATAAAACTTTCTGACCCGAACGTTCTAGTATAGACTGTCGTTGTATATGGTATCAAGCCCATCAATACATAATTCTTGGTGACACTCTTTATTTCCATGGTGTTGACTCTATTTTCTGATGTTGTCTCACCTATGATGAGGCTGAGAAAGATTTGAATGACTTCCACTCTAGATCATGTGGTGGCCATATGTCTAGGTATTCCACTGCTCATCAGATCTTAGGAGCAGGGTACTTCTGGCCTTCTTTGTTTAAAGACTGTACTAGAACTATCCAGAAGTGTCATGCTTGTCAAACGTATAATAATAAAATCCGATCTCATCCCACTTCTTTACACCCTGTAGTTTCCATTGGTCCTTTCACAAAATGGGGCATTGACTTCATGACATGTAACCCTCACTCGACCAAGGGGCATGGATACATCATCACAGTCATGGATTATTTCACTAAATGGGTTGAGGCCATGCCTACATTCGATAACACCAGAAAAACTACAACACTTTTCATATTCAATCATATCATCACTCGATTCAGAATCCATTAAGCTATCGTCACTGATAATGGTAGCCATTTTCAAAACTTCATGATGTCTGAGATTACTAAAAAGTTGGGTCTTCGCCATGAAAACTCAACCCCCTACTATCCATAGGCCAATGGCCAGGTTGAAGCGATAAACAAAGTTCTTATCACTATGCTTCAATGGATAATAGGAATTCACAAGACAAGTTGGCACACGATGTTATTTTCATTGTTATGGGCCTATCGGACATCCATAAAGTCTGCCATGGGGTTTACACCTTTCTAATTAGTGTATGGTATCAAATATGTCTTTCCAATTGAATGTGAGATACCATCTTTGAATCTAGCTGTTGAAATTCTCCCCAACACCTCTACCAAAGAGGAACGTCTATTGTACTTGATGCAATTAGATGAAACCCATCGTGATGCCACCCTGGTTATTGAAGCTCAGAAAAAGCATGTCAAAGCCCAATATGACAAGCATACCAAGCCATGTGTTTTCTCCGAAGGTGATATAGTTCTCCTCTAAGAACAAGATCGTGATTTACTAGGGGTTGGAAAATTCGAGGCTATGTGGCGAGGTCCTTATATTGTCAAACGGGTGTTGGAGAAGGGAGCTTATGAGTTAGTGAATTATGATGGAATTCCTTTAAGTGAGCCTAGGAATGGAATTTACTTAAATAAGTACTATGCTTAGGCCATATTTACATGAGTGCTTGTATTTTTATTGTACGATACTATTGTGTGCTACTTTTGTGTACTTTTTTTTTATTTGGTTTCAACCTCCAGTTGCTTGCCTTGCATTGTGCTTGGTTTCCAGAAGTTGGTGCCTTCGCTACCCCACATTGTCTTCAATGATGGCTCTAGTCGTAGTACTCAGAACTTAGAATCTGTTTCTTGGGCAATCTATGCACCTATGAACTAGTTAATCAATCTACATGGTGTCTACCTTGGTCGTGCAACTAACAATATCGCAGAATATAGTGCAGTCATCGAATTGTTGACCGACGCTATTTCACTTGGAATACGTCACCTTGTTTTATGGTTTGATTTACAGTTAATGGTACTACAGTTAAGTAATCTCTATGCCATCCGAAGTCCTACTTTTTTACGGGTATGTCTATGAATTCGCCTCTTGGAGCATTACTTCGATTACATTGAATATCAACATATTCCTAGATGTCTAAATACATTAACAAATGCATTAGTTAATTATGAGTTAGAAATAAATTTGAGACACATGTAAATCCAACCACAATTCACATGAAAGCAAGTAAGCTAGTAGAAGCCTCATGTATATATATAATGATAAAAGTGTTTTACAAAAAGGTGTTTTCGTCTGAATACCAAAAATATCAAAATGAGAAGCACTTGGTTTCATATACAAAATAGCAACAAGGATGCTTCTCACGATAGCACACTACTGCCCGTGCTACCCTAAGAAATAGTCGACTAAGTGAACCAGATATGCCCACAATATGGCATTGATAACACCTCAGAATCTCATCGATGGAGATGTCCGAGATATCTACTTTTAATTCCACTAGGTTCTGCTCGACCGCCTCATAGTCACCAACATCCCATCCTGCTACCATGACTGCTTCCCCTCATCTATGAATAGGGGATGTACCCAGAGGCCAGTGTGGCCCTACATCTACATTGCCAAGAAGTTTTGATTATTCATTGGATTGAAAGCATACAAAACATTTTATATTGAAAAATTCACAAAAACATCATAAAACAAAATGTATTTCTTACCTAGATCTCCCCACTGAAAGACCTCAGGTAGAACCAAGTTGGGGTCGCCTCTGAAATCCAACCTGACATATGCATAATTTTCCACCATTAGAGGTTGAGGCCTCAACAAATCAAAAAATACATCATTATACTTCACAATTTGGCCCTCCACATACCGGGCCATGAGGTCGCACCACCTCTTCATCCTTGGGTCTTGTGGAGCTAGTATGCCCCACTCTACCTATAAACATAAATGAGGGACCCTATCTATGAAGAAAGACACTAGGATAGAACCGTATCCAAATTGTTTCAGGTCCCCTCTCTTTCATTTTATCAGCTGTGCCTTCATGCTATGGATAACTTCGTCGCTCTAGTTAAAAACCCGAGGATCCATGCACTCTACTGCATATTGAAAATAGATTTGGAGGGCCATGTGAGGAGATGCACTCCCCACCATACATGCAATGGTAAAAATAATAGTTTGGAGGGGTAAATCCCAAAAACCCCTGATGGAAACTTTTCCCTTACATCTCTCTGCCTCGGGATCACAGTATCAGTGGAGATACTCACTCATTGGTAGACCACCACCTCTACCTCCTGTCAAGGTCACATGAGATCCATGACGAGATAATCCCGTCAATAAATAGATATCCTCTATATGTAAGGATAGTACGTAGGCACCCACATGAAACACCTGCTAGTCCACATCCCATATGTGGACTAGATACTCCAGTAACCTCAGTTGGGCCCTCATGCCTTGGATTTTAAAGAATTTCATCAAACCACACTGTCATAGGGAATTTACATTGCCTGGGTCATTCAAAGAAATTGAATCATCATATTCGTGTTCCCTCTCTCTCCACTCCAACATTTTGATGATCAAAAACCTATATTGGGACAACAAAATGGAGTTAGCATCCTCATTTGCTGCTTTGAAAAGTTTTTATTGGCTACACGTGTATGAAGAAAATTTGATTTTCGACCGCCACAGGTGGAGTATTACACAGAGTGCGAGGTTTCCGCAGGTGAACCACAGGCCACCTGCATAAACCATAGGTTTCCACAACTCTTGATATATCTCACCTGCGGCGGCCCCAACACACACTTACCGGCCTAAAACACATCTCAAAAATCATTTCAATTCTTACCATGTCGGCCTTTCCTGTGTCAGTTTCAAATCATTTTCATACTTTTATCTTTCCTAAATCTGTTACTTATTTTGCATCATTGATGGGGGATATATCAAGGACCTCCTGTGATGAGTCTTCTCCTGTCAACTTCAACTCATCATCTGGGAATAAGAATTAGAAATCATTTAGTACCTTAGATCCTACATGCCTCAATGGAAGTTTTCTTCACTTTCGACAGTGGATTCACATCATTGGTACCTGATCCATAGACTCTATCGAGTGTTCGAATTCAACTCATTTATTCACATTCGATGGATTATACTGGGGTACCTTGGGAGTCATTGACATCAATGGTGATTTCCCTCGCACTTGTTAATGGTTTTCATCAATGATCGGTAATCAAGTGGTTTCTACCATGTTCGACTTCAACACCTGTAACTGCATGTCTAGATTCATACTTACAGACGAAGGGATTGAAGACCCTGGATCTCATCATTTTGGTCCAGGTTGCGATGGAATATTTATGATTTGTATTGACACATAGATCCACTTTGTATGTCTCGTGGCTATGTCCGAATTTGAGTTTTCTAGAGCATAGATCCACAATGTATTCCTGGTGGCTATGTAGAATCTTGGTGACATGGATCCACAGTGTATGATTGGTGGCCATGACTGACATTTATGGTTTAAATCATTTGTAGTTTGAGCATGGTAATCCCTACCTCAGAAATGGTATGATATTGCACAGATGCTTGGTTGTTTGCAGGTTCCCTATTGGTGTGCTCCTTGTTTCTGACACACACACACGTTCTACAAAGTATCTTCACTGTCATAAATTCCCACCTCATACTTTGGGGGTAATTTTGTTACACATTATTTTGGTCACCCTGGTGATGTGTCTACAAGAATGTATTCAACCTCTCAAAAGGATCTTTCCCATGAGAAAAGTAACTGGTTTCCTACTCTACAAGGCTTGTTTTTAGAAGGACATTGCAGGCTAGTAGTATTGTATAGTGCGGAAATGTTGATTTCCGCATGTTGCTCTAAACTTATCCTGCGGGGTTTCTGCAGGCTGTTATATAGACAGGGTGTGGCGGTGTTCTAAAACTGAGAAACAGAAAGAGGTTCACGAAAGTTATAGAAAGAATATTCTAGAATATGAGGTGACATCTTTGTGGTTGAGATCCTACCCGCCTCTTTGATTTGGTGGGATCATCTTAATCTCTTTAACCATCTCTCTTTCTCCTATATAATGATGGATTTTTCATGGAAAAGGTTAAGCATTAAGTAAGCAAGAGCAAGTAAGGAATGATTAAAGTTGAATAGGCTATAAATTGTGTGAGGCACTCTACATCATATGCTTGAAGGCTTCACCTAAGCTTATCAAGTTATTGTGGATCATCTTCATGCAAGCTTGGAGAAAGTGTGTGTGTCAAGATCAAGGGCCACCGAAAGGGAACTTAGCGACATCAAGGCTGTTTGGTTGTATCTTCCACTTTCTCTTAATATAATACAGTGGCATGTTTCTTTCCCATAAAATCATGCTCATTTTATTACGTGATTCCTTGATCATATGTATAAGTCTTCATTGAATACACTATTATTGCTTTCACTTTGGTTGGTTTGTGGTTCATTGCAGGATCAATAACACGAGAGCACTAGAGTGAAGCAAGGACAACAAAGACATAAGGAAGCGATATTCAAAGGTATGTTACTCATCCTTTCTTTGATGATAGATTCAATGATTAGATCTTAGGGAAAGTGTCTTGTCTTGTCTTGTTTTGTTCTAGATCTAGGTGGATCTAGGGAGATCAA
>SNQJ01S0195235.1:0-17545 GCA_010110895.2 Picea sitchensis | reverse complement strand
TGTTTTGAAGAAGCCAACAAGGATGAATTTTGGAATAAGGCCATGAATGAAGAATTGGATCAAATAGAGAAAAATGACACTTGGGAATTAGTTCCAAGACCAAAGAATAAGAACGTGATCGACACAAAATGGGTTTTCAGGAATAAATTAAATGAAGATGGACAAGTTATAAGGAACAAATCTAGATTGGTATGTAAAGGATATGCACAGATTGAAGGAATCGACTTTGAAGAGACAATTGCCCCAGTTGCCAAAATGGAAGCAATCCGGTTGCTTTTAGCCTATGCATGCTCCAAAAATGTTAAAGTATATCAGATGGATGTAAAATCAACTTTTCTAAATGGGGAGCTTGAAGAAGAAGTCTACATTGAACAACCAGAAGGATTTCAGTTGTCAGAGAACGCAGATTATGTGTGTAAATTAAAGAAGACCTTGTATGGTATAAAACAGGCTCCTAGAGCACGGTACTCTAGACTGGATAAGTATCTACAATAGGTAGGGTTCAGAAAAGGAAGTGTAGACATCAACCTCTACATCAAGGTAAGTGAAGGTAATATTTTATTAATTGAAGTTTATGTTGATATTATTATTTTTGGTAGTGATGATGACAGGTTAAGCCAAAAATTTGCAAAAGATGTGCAGAACGAATTTGAAATGTCGTTACTTTCAGAACTATCCTTATTTTTGGGACTTCAGATACGTAAAAGAAACCAATGAATATTTATTTCTCAAACCAATTATATCAGAGAAATGATAAAGAGGTTCGGAATGGAATATTGCAAACCAGTTATCACTCCCATGCAAACCAGTTGCAAGTTGAGAAAAGATGATGATTCAAAGTCTATAGATCAAAGGCAATACATGTCAATGATTGAAAACCTACTATATGTGACAGTATCCAGACCAGATGTAATGCAGGTAGTTGGACATGTGGCACGATTTCAAGCAGCACCAAAGGAGTCACATGTGTTAGTAATGAAGAGGATTTTCAGATATCTCAAAGGAACATAAGAGTTTGGATTATGGTATCCAAAAGGAAAGGATCTATCACTTATTGCCTACACAGATGTAGATTGGGAAGGTTGTATTGATGACTGATAAAGCACCAGTGGAGCAACGTTCTACTTGGGTGAGTGTTTAGTATCATGGCTAGGCAAGAAACAATCATCAGTATCTTTATCTATAGCTGAGGCAGAGTATGTTGCAACAACATCATGTTGTACAGAGGTTCTTTGGATGAAACAAACTCTGACAGATATACAGGTTGAGTATGATGAGCCCATTCCAATCTATTGTGATAATACAAGTGCCATCAATATCTCGAATAACCCGGTGATGCACTCCAAGACGAAGCACATTCCAATAAAGTATCACCTTCTACGGGAGCAGGTTGCAAAAAAGAACATGAGAGTTGAGTATGTGGGCACAAAAGAACAAATGGCAGACATCTTTACAAAACCACTTCCACGACAATCCTTTGAATATCTTCGCTAGAAACTTGGAGTTATTTCTAGTCCAAAATGATTTATTTTTGAATGCTTATCTTATATGTCTTAGATTTACACGAGGAATCACCATAAGAGGACAGTTCAATCAGGGGGAGCAACCCCGGATGGAAATATGCCTTTTCTATTGATGACAAAGGGGGAGAGATTTATCTGATGCAGAGGACAGAGGCAGAGGACAGAGGCATGGTTCTAGGGGGAGCATGAGTGATATGATTTCAGTATTGCATCAGAGTGTTTCCATCAATTCCAAAGGGGGAGATTGTTGATTAAGGTTGGTTGTCATTGATGTCAACCCTTGAATAAAGACCTGTAGCACAAAGGTTGGTTAATGGACCCAATATTGTTTGATGTAAAGATGACTCATTATTTTCTTGTCATGGTTGATAATAAGTAGAAATGGATGAACTCCAAAGTGGTCCCTTTATGGTGAAATCCCTTAGGGGAAGACGCTTTGCGGATTGAGTTATCCTACAAGTATGGTTAGAGAACCCATGCTTATTTGTGGAATAATGAGATGAACAATAGTGAATTTTTTAGTGAAACTATCCTAGATGGATAGTGCTTTTCATTCCATTTTCGGTGGTATGTGGAACATCACATAGCTCACAGTTAGAGAGTTATGGCCATGAGAAGTTGGAGAACCCAGGTTTGGGTAATGGACCCAAGTTTGTTTGATGGATAATGGTATGAGTTTTGATATATTTTTAGGTAATACTATTCTATATGGATATTTCATGTCATTCAATTTCTGGTGGTATGTGGAACTTCACATAACTCCTCACGGTTTGAGAGTTATGGCCTTACGAAGTTGGAGGACCCTCATGTGTCATCTAGAAGCCCCAAAAGGTCAAAGTAGTCAAAGTGGTTTAAGATATTTTAAAAGGTAAGTAATAAAGTGAAGTGACGAGTGCACTATAATTCAAAGTGAATACAAAATAAATTAATTCAATAATAGATTTAATGGAGAAATTAGAAGTGGGTTAACCCTAAAATAAGGAAAGTGGGCAAAGTGACGTAGAATATGTAAGAGGCAAGGCTCTCTCATTTAAGACACACTTGAGAATATTGAATACATATAGGTGTCTGAGGTAACCAAAGGATATCTAAGCCGAATTTATGAGGAAAGTGAAGAAAAGAATGTTGGAATTCAAGGAAGGATAAATTCTTTTGATGATGCTTTCTAAGGTATGTTGTTTTCAAGCCATCTCACCATTTTCGAAATATATTTTTTTATAGAATGATTCAGACCGTGAAATTGCTATGAAATTGAGGAAACATATCCAAGTATATGTGGTAAAAAATTTAGCTTGTGGGTCTTTGTATTTTTGGTGTTACCCTCCGTGGAAAATAGGGTTTGTGGCTAGTCATGAAACTAGTCAAAAAAAGGTGTTTCGGGTAAAAACATCATAAATTCTTCATAACATATCCAAATTTAATAAGAAAAAATATGTTGGTTAGAGTACAGTATTTAGTATGATGTGTAACATTTTCATATCAATTCGACAAATATTCCGTACGAGGCACGTTATACAATTTCCCTCTCTAGAATAAGACAAAATTTAGTAAGGTGTGTCATTTTCTCCATAACTCCTTTTCTGAGAGGTTCCAAGTAGTGACACCTGGAGGAATTTCATAAAACACACTGAAGACCATTGTATATCAGTTTCAAATATTTATTCATTACAGGTACAAAGTTAAGATTATTTCAAGTTAGGGTTGTTGACTAATCCAAAACTAGTCTTTTGAGACTAAAGAAACGCTTGATGAAAATTCTAGTCTTTTGTTGTTAAAGTTAAGGAAGGTTTGCAGGTATGTGATCATATACACTAGGTATATTACAGGGTTACAAATCATATTTGGATTATGAAATTGATGAGGGCTTTTGGTTGAGGTACAAGTTGGGTACATGGTTGAGACAAGTAGTTGATGAGTTGGCACATACATGAGGTGTATAGTTGATGATGTTGGTACATATTGATGAGTAGTTGACACATGATTGATACTACTTGGTACATGGTTGGTTGCACTTTTTTATGGTACAGGTTGATTACAGATTGTTTGGTACAGGTTGGTGTATGGTTGATGCACTTGTTTATGGTACAGGTTGATTACAGGTTAAGGTACAGGTTGATGCATGGTTGATGCATGGTTCAGGTTTATTGGTACATGTTTACAACAATATATCTCACAATGATAGTTTGACAATGGTTCCATCATTCTACTTCTACTTCAGGGTGGTTGGACGGGGCAAGGAAAGGTGGTTGTAGCCACTTTTCGGTTTTAGCCAGATAAAATAGGGGGTTGTAGCCTCCTTCTGGTTGTAGCCAAAGAATTGGGGAGTTGCAGCTTCCCTCACATTGTATCCTGAGAAACTAGGGGGTTGGTGCCTCCTTCCAGTTGCAGTTGGAAAACAAAGGAAGTTGGTGCTTCCAATGAATGCAATTCTTCAAGACATATAAGATAAATCATTATGTGTTTTTCTTCTGATTTGGGTTTCCACGTAAAACACTGGTGTACTGTGTATGTGTGTGATTGTTCATTTCTTGTTGCTCATTATTGGATAATAATTCTACATTGATATAACACTTGGATTATTTATAGAAAAAGGATTATAATTATGCTATTACTGATTCACCCCCCCTCTCAGTTATCCAACAATACATATCTCAAACAGTGAAAGAAAACTACTTCACTATAGAACCAAAGAATTTTGTCTACTATATATACCCCAAGGCTCAAACAACGTTAGAAATTTGATTCTCTATAGATCTCAAAACCTAGCTCAACTCCATAACTGAATTCAAAATTAGAAACAAATTATCGAACCTAACCATACCTTTTTATATTAGAGCATGTTGTATTACGATATGATGAGCCTCTCCTGAGTTGCTCAAAACCTCCATGTTGCATCTCTGATTCTCAAAAACCTCCTTGATGGGAATATATTTCCTGCATTCACAAACCTAAAAAAATATAATTATAATGGAAACTATGTGGAGAGAACAGTCTAATATGCATGATTTGACTAATTTACAACAAAAAATGGACAATTTTTTTAAATGAATAACATGTATGTACCTTCTACATACATTCATTGTTTGTTTACCGTATTTTTAATAAATATGGCGTATGTAACCCTGTCGAGCACTTCCAGAAACAGACAAAGTTCCTTGATCTGCAAAGGATATAAATATCATGAACCTTGAGGACTAGAAATGGATGAAATTCTTCGATGTGCAAGGGGAAAAATTCCTTTATATACAAAGGATAGAAATATCATGAAGCTGGAGGATGCAACACTTTCATAATCCACCTATGAATCCACAAAAAAATGTACATATATGCCATGGTTCCATTTATATTTTTTCACTTCAGTAGTAAAACTACTCTAACCTCAAACAGACAAAACCTAGTTGTAATACCCCTAGGTCGAACCCCAATTGTAAATGTAAATGTAAATTTACATATAGGCTAGTGACCCATGATATTTTTCACTAGAGTGCCTTTGTATATGTTTTTTTAGGCTAGATTTCTTGTGTTATTAAAGGATGGAGAGCCCAAATGTTAAAAGGTCAACGAGCCTATCTTTGTAATATGTAATCACACTCGATGATATTAATAAAATACATCATTGTTGCAGACCTATTCATACAAAAGAGTATGGGGGGATATAACTCCACTAGAAGGGAAAGTAGTCTAAGATTCTAAGAATGGGGGATAAACCAAGGGGGCTTAAGTCCAAGTAACTATTATAATAATATTTCCTAAAGCCCAAAATATGAATATTTATTTATCCTATGTTCCTAAAGGTTCAGAACGAGTCACCAAGTGGAGTCAAATCTAGTTCATAAGGTGATAAGTGTCAAGTTAAAGGCATGCAAATATATTTTGAGAACTTAGTTCATTTTCCCATCATTTCTTCATTATTCACTCACTCTGGTCATTTGTACCTGGTGGCCATCACCATACTTGTACTTCGAAATATTGGGAGTTGTTTTTAACCAGTAACCAAATTATATTGAGTTGAAGAGGTGGGTTTTCAAGACTATGTGTTGTTGAATAAGTGTGTTGTCAGGCCCTTGAGCATTCTCTCCAAGTGAGAGAACTATTGGGAATATTTTTTCCAAAGTGCTAAGTTGCAGCTACAGGGCTCTAAGACTGTCTGGCCTGTTGTTGGAGCCCCGGAAGGGAAGTGGAGTAATCGAAGGACGATTGGGTAGTGAAGGGGAACACTTCTTGTGGTGAGATAAACATGTGGGGAATGAGGGGCTATAGGTTGTCTGCTAGAGTTGACACCTTAATCTAAGTA
Source organism: Picea sitchensis (assembly GCA_010110895.2). Lineage (NCBI taxonomy): Eukaryota > Viridiplantae > Streptophyta > Pinopsida > Pinales > Pinaceae > Picea > Picea sitchensis. The sequence continues at coordinate 11,728 of SNQJ01S0195235.1, read as the reverse complement.
TTTTGGTTGTTGACAGACCTTAGCTTAGCTTAGGAATCCTTTTCCTTGGTGGATTTTTATCCCTAGCTTGGGGATGATCTATTGTTGAGAGTTATGAGAAGTAGAGTCTAAGGCTAGGAGGAACGTCTGAGGTCTACATGCAATCGATTATTATTTACAAAATATAAGAGTCTTATGTGTATTTTATTTAATTATTATGTGTACAATTGTCTATTTTTGTTATGTTTTTTTCCTATATTATTATGCATGTGTATATTTGTTGTAGTCTGTATAATTATGTGCATAGGAAGGAGAATTTAATTTAATTTAATGGTATTAGAGTTGGATATTTTGTGTGGGATTGACCAGCTTAGGGATGGAAATGCTACAACGTGGTATCAGGGAAAATTTTGTTGAGTGGTTGGTAGTGGGGAAATTATAATTTGGTATCAGAGCCACAGGTTCAATGATGATCCTATATAGGCCATAGAAAAAGCATTGAAGCTGAGTTTGCAGAGTCTGCATGCAAACTGTTCGACAAAATGTTAAAAAGGGATGTTTGCAACATGTTTGTCGAAATTGCTTCAGTGAAATTGGGAAATTTCAAGAGTAATTGAGAAAAATTATCCCAGGGATTAAAAATACCCAATTTTAATCTCATTCGGGGCATTTTCGGGACTGTAATTGGTCGAATTGTGGAATTGAAAAATAAACATGGAAAATTTGGTAAAACAATTCTGAATTTTTGAGCGAATTTGAGTGAAATTCGTTCCTAGAAATTTCCATTAGTTGTACATGGAGGTAATCAGTTGGTTATAGGGTTGAAGTTGGATGTAGTAAGATTATTTCCCGATTTCCATGACAACTAGGGAAGAAAATCAAAATTTATGAATTTATGGAAAGATTGGAAAATTGGGAAAAATGGAAAATTTTAGGTATTTATCCGTATATGATGTCAGCATGACATGGTAGTGACATGGAGGTGACATGGTAGTGACATGGAATAGGTTACATGGAGTGCCATGGTGGAAAGAGTACATTGGCAGCGGGTAACAGGGTGGCAGGTGACGTGGGAGCTATGTGCGTAGGAGGTTTAGTGGATACCATAAACCATTATCTGATCGGGGTGATGTGGTTTTGGATTTTGACCCTTATACCATGCGACATCACTAAGATCGTGTCATGTAGCATGAGAAAACCACCACTACGACCCAAGGTTCTATTAAAATGTCAGGCATTTTTGGAGTGTGACATGACCTTTTGGTCATTGATCTCGCCCAATCTCAACCATCGGACCTAGGGTAATGTGCAAGTTCGCACGCACCAAGGAAAAAGGTGTGGGATGGTACCCACCCATCCTCATGACCAATAACAAGGTTCCACATCATAATTTTTCATAAAATGTGGGACCCTTGTCCCATCTGTGGTCAGAAGTGTTCCAACTAGGTAGGTGGGTCCATAAAAGTATGAATATTTTATTGAAATGTAAGACCACATAAATGTAAGTTTTAAACCTGTGAAGTAAAGAAATGCATATAGATTCTTAAACAAAACATAATTTAATCAATGGTGCATACACAGAGTACACAGAGATTTTATACCGGAAACCCTCAACCGGGAAAAATTTTCTTATATTCATTATATCGAATTTCACCATTCACCATACAATATATATAGAATGTTTTTAGGTATTCCATAGATACCAAAACCTTAATCCATTAATCTGGGATTAATTTACAAAACCGCTAAAAATAGCAAAAACCGCCCAAAAAAAAAATTCGGGGCGTTGCCCCAAGCTACCGTCCGTTGCCGAATGTTGTGCATAACCAGGGGGAGGCATACCTCCCACCCCCCTTAGGAAAGCGCCCGACGCACACAACACAAACAAATCACCACTACGAGGGATCATCAGACGCAATTATCATATCTGACGCGCCCACACACACACATGCAAAGAATATAACACATACCCAACATTCTCCCACTTGTTGTTTTCTTTGCATCCAGAGGTCCAGGGGATTATATAATCAACAATCCAGGGATGCAATGCCCATTGTTACTGTACACCAGGAGAACTTTTCTGTGCTCACAGACTTTGTCAATGAATCTGCAACATTCTTCAAAGTGTCAACATTTTCCAGCAACACCTTCTTTTCCTCAACCATGTCTCTCACAAAGTGATATTGAACATCAATATGCTTTGTGTGAATAAATAAAAGGGTTCTTTGCAGAAATGTGCACGCCAGTACGACCACAATATAATCTCACTGATTGTTATACCAAACTAATACCTAAACAAAATCTTTGTAACCATATTGCTTCCTTGCTTGCATAGTGGTTACCATGTATTTAGCTTTTGTAGTTGAGGGTGCCACCACAACCCTATCTTTTACTCATCCAATTGGCTGCCCCTCCAAATAGTTTAAATACATACCCACTTGTAGATCTTTTGTGATCAATATCTCCATCGATCTGCATCAACAAGAGCCATGTATGTCCGGCCTCTGTCGTCCACGGTCTTCCTTGGTAGCACAATCCATGGCGGTAGTGTCCGCAGCGAAGATACGAATACCTCTTTATTGTTGTCCAATTTTCCTTCTCTGGTTTTGACATATTCCTTCTCAAAAATCCCACTGCAATGTCGTCCTAGTACAAACCATTGCATACATCCAAGCTGCTAACTTCTGCTTGGCCTCTGAGAACATGGGACATGTCCTCTTCTTCTTCACGTGTCTTGGGACGATCTGCAGATAACTTTACACCTATAGGAATAGGAACCTTGACGGTTTACTTCCATGCATATTAAACCTACGCAATATCGTCTCAACATATTTTCTCGATTCAACCAGAGAGTTTCTTGTTTTTATGATCTCTTTTAATCTCCATTCCTAGAATGAAGTTAGCGGTATAGAGATCCTTCATGTCAAATTTGGAGGATAATTTGCTATTTCACCTCATGATAACATCCATCTTATTTCCTACCAACAACATGTCATCCTTGTACAACACTACAAATGAAGTGATTGCAACACTGCTTGGAATATACGCAGTGATCATCCACAGCTGCCACAATCTGATCCAAGGATGTATTGTCAAACTTTTGGTACCCACATCCTAGGTGATTTCTTCGGACCATATAGTGACACAACTGGCTTCTGATTCAACTCTTTTCTTTCCTTCACTACAATGCCTTAGGCTGCTTCATGAATTTCTTCTTCGGATCCCATGTGAATGTTGTCTTCATCCAATATATTCCTTCAAAGATCAAAAGTTAACAACAATAGATAAAATAAATCTAATAGAGTTAACTTAGCAGGAGAAAAAAATTTCACCAAGGTCAATTCCCTCAACCTGGGAGCAATCTTTCTACTGTAGAGCTGTATTTACTCCACTTACATGTGCATTAAACTTCTTCTTAAACAGCCATTTTCTACCAACAAATTTTCTTCTAGGCGGCAACTCAACTATATCCCATGCCTCATTCTTATCCAAGGCATCCCGTTTGTCAACCATGGCCTTCTTCTAGAGTTTACTATCCTCACGAATTCAGCTGCTTCACGTGATTCACGGGATCATCATCGATAATAGATAAAGCAAAATTGGAACGAAATCAGGTGGACTATACCTTTTGGTTGCCTTCTATCTCTCAATGATCTCCTCCAATCTTTGGAATTGCTTATGAGGTTCTTATTATTCTTCTTCATGCCTTCCTCTTCTTTAGATGATTCAGATTTTTGCATCATCAACTCAAGCTCTATTTTCTAAGGTTAGTCTTCGTTAGCGGTAGGAATTCATGTTTGGACATCTTTACCTCTCTGAAAACAACATCTGAATGTAAACAATTTTCTTGATTCACGGGTTCCCATTTATAACCTTTCACACCATCTTTATATTAATAAAGATACACTTTTCAGCTTTTTATCCGGCTTACTTCTATTTTCCTTTTGGAACATGTACATAAGCATCACAACCAAACACTCTAAGATGTTGAAGAGAGGTTTCTTTCCAGACCATACCTACGTGTGGAGTTTATTGTCCAACACTAATGAAGGTGATCAATTGACCCGGTAACATGATGTGCTGCCTGCGCCGGAATTCATGTCCTAACTTGGCACCGGTGAGCATGCTCCTTGATTTTCCATCAGTGTCATGTTCATCATTCACGCAGCTCCATTTTCTTTAGGAGTGTATGGAGTAGTCTTACGCCTTGCTATACCACATATACGAATTCTTGAATTCCATTGACGTAAATTCTCCACCATTATCTATTCTCCAATACCTTTATTTTTTCTTCTGCAATGTTTTCTACCAGAGCCCCAAACTCTTTAAATTTATCAAACCCCTCGATTTCTTTCTAAGAAAATAAATCACCATAGCCTTAAACTCTTTAAATTTATCAAATACCTCAGATTTCTTTCTAAGAAAATAAATCCATGTGGTCCTTGAAAAATCATCTATGAATGAAACATAATACACAGATTTACCTAGGGATGGAACAGGAACAGGTCCAAACACATCACTGTGTATCAACTCTAAGATCCTCTTTGCTCTTGTAGCACCAGATGGGAATCTTACTTGATTATGTTTACCATATATGCATTGTTCACAGAAATCAAAATCCAAAGTGCAATTAGACATGCCTCCAACCATACCTTTATCGTGTAGTGTTCAAAGGCCCTTTTCTCCAATATGCCCCAGTATTTGATGCCACATCATGGTCTTCTTTTCTAGGACAATATTGGTCTTGTCTCTTTCATTTCTCTGCTCAGGGACAACAAAACGGTTACACCCATTCGTATAAGTGCTTCCCAACAACTTGTACAGAGTTACACACCGAACTCCCCTCATCAACACCATTGCTTCTCGTACCATCTTGCAAGTGCCCTTTCCAAATACAGTATCCACTCCTGCATCTTCCATCTTGCTTACAGATATAAACTCCTAGTTAGTTTTGGAATGTGCAGAACCCCAGGGAGAGTTCTAATCCTTCCATCTTTTAGCGACAACTTAACTCTTCCATGTCCCAAGATTTTTGTTATCGAACCATCTCCTAGGAATACATCACCACCATCATATTTTTCATATTCAGAGAACCACTCCCTGTGAGGAGTCATATGGTATGACGCACCTGAGTCGATCAACCATACATCACGGTCTGCATGTGTACTTGTAGATGCCAGGTAAACATCACCTCCTTCTTTAGTGAAGGTTTTCACCTCTGTGAAAGAGGTACTATCAGATCCCTTTGTTTTTTCAACCTTCTTAGACTTGCAATCTTTATTATAATTCCATGTTTTACCACACTTCCAACATTTCCTCAAATATTTTCCTGGAGACTTAGATCTACCTTTAGATTTTGATCTCCACCCCGAAGGCTTACCAGGATTCCTGTCTTGGGTATGACCTCTTACAAATAAAGAATCTGTGCTATGACCATCCATTCTTTTTCACCTCATCTCTTCAGATAACAAGGATGCAACTACATCCTCATACTTCAATGTAGATTGAGTGGTACTACCTATTTCTACAACTATATTATCCCAAGAGTCTGGCAAAGAACATAACAAAGTAATACACTTATCTTCTTCTACAATCGCAATATTAACAGAGCCAAGTTGACTTAGCAGAGTATTAAAGTCATTTAGATGTTTTGTCACAAAATCTCCATCTTCCATCCTAAGATGATACAACTTATTTCAAAGAAACAACTTGTTTACCAGGGACTTTGATTGATACAAATTCCCCAACTTATGCCATAGTTCCTTGGCTGTAGATTCTCCAAAGACATTCAACAACACCGATTCTGCCAGGCAGAGTCGAGTAGTACTCCTTGATCTTATGTCCAACTTCTCCCAATCTTTCTTCGACATACCAGTAGGTGGTGTACTGGTAGTTTGTGTACTAGTAGGTTGTGTACCAGTAGCATTTGTGCTAGTAGACGGTGTACCAGTAGGCTGTGTACTAGGATCTACAATGATCCAGTTTTCTTTGTCTACAAGAAAGTCCTCCATATTCAGCTTCCATAGCTCAAAGTTTTTACCATTGAACTTCTTTATCTCGATTCTAGATGAGCTCGCCATTTCTCTTTCTATACTTGAATCTCCATTGCAAAATCTCCCACTAAACCCAGGTTTATCACAGACCCAAGATAAACTTGATCTATCAAGACCGAGCCAAACCCTCAACAAAAAAGGCATCCCTCTGAAGCCAAAAATGAGCTCTAATACCACATGTAAGTTTTAAACTTGTGAAGTAAATCAATGCATATATATTCTTAAGCAAAACAAAATTTAATCAATGGCTCATACACAGAGTATACAAAGATTTTATACCAGAAACCCTCAACTGGGAAAACCTTTCTTATATTCATTATATTGAATTTCACCATTCACCATACAATAAATATACAATGTTTTTAGGTATCCCATATATACCAAAACCCTAATCCATTAATCCTGGATTAATTTACAAAACCGCTAAAAATAGCAAAAACCGCCCAAAAAAAAATTCAGGGCGTTGCCCCGGGCTACCACCTGTTGCCAAACACTGTGTGTAACCAGGGGGGGCATACCTGCCCCCCCCTGGGACCCCCCTAGGAAAGCGCCCGATGCACACGACACAAACATAGCACTAGTACAAGGGATCATCAGATGCAGTTGTCATATCTTACGCGCCCACACACACACATGCAAAGAATATAACACATACCCAACAGTAAAAGGGAAAATATAGAAAGAAGAGAGTGAGGCCTAATGAGGTAGGGATAGGAAGTCCAGAAGGTTTACATGGAATCATTACATGGTTCTAGGTGGATCCAGAATGCCATATTAGCATCCATCTCAACAAAAAATGAGTTAATTTTCTCAGAAAATTACAACGTTTTTCAAGTCATGTTTTTACAGGCCATTTTTCGGAGGCCTAAACAACGTTTTTAGCTACCCGTAAACCACAAGAATAGGGTGTAACAAGGTACACTATGTATTTTCATCTCAAATAAAATATCTTGGAGAGATATTTCTAACGATGTAAATTGTTCGTCAAATGGAACTAGTATGAGGAAGTTATAGGCCAAATAGTGCAAGATAAATTTTGAGACCCAACCAACTTTTGAGGGCCATAACTTCCTACTCCATAATTGGATTGGGGAACAAGAGTAGTATAAAAAAATAAATTGATCCATAGAATACATCCATGGAGTTAAATAAATATTTTGGGCTAAAATTCACAGGAGGAGATATAAGGCACATGTAGCATTCAAGGCTATAAAGTGTAATTTGGCCTTAAAATTCAACAGGTTGTATCTGGCATCATGAAGCTTATATTAAGGCGAAACTTGGTCATATTTTTCAAAGTGGGGTCATGAAGATACCCAATTTATATTCTAACAAAATCTTAAAGGGGGTAGTGTATGGATGCAAGAACAAGGTTGAAATTACACCTAGAATAACAAGTGAATAAAAGGAGTAAATGGGTAATATTCAAAGGAACATAATTTTCTGTGCAAGACTTGAAATTGAGAAAGAAAGAAGACGTTGTAAAGGTCTTGGAAAAAGAAGTCCATATATTCACCCATAAAAATGAATTGGGAAATCACATTCACAAGAGATCAGGAATACTATTTCTAGTGTATTAAAAGAGTAGAATGGTGCATAAACTAATAGATTTGTTAAAATTTATTATAATCTAACAAATCCTATTTCCTGCACATTTTGCATAGCTAAGAGAAAATAGATCAGAACAAGATCAACACTGTTGGATATTTGGGCTTACCCGAGTTCTACCTTAATTCTCCAACAAAAACCTAGAAACCATCGGTCCCTCTGGTAAACCAAAAGGCAACACTGCACACAGAGTGCACAACGTAGTCTCACTTGAGATGGATTATGGGTGATTGCATGACCCAGATGTCTGAAATCATGGAAGGGATGTTTCTACTGGGATGTTAGGGATATTGTTCTTCTAATTCAACATTCATCATCAGATTTACCATACCATCACTCAGATCTACCATTCAATTAACCTTTAACATTCATTCTGCATAACTTAGTCTAGTCTTGATCCATAATATATTTGCAGAAAAAAAAAATGAATAAAGATTATTATCAAAATATGCTTAACACAGAATAACAAATATACAGTAAAATTTATTTCTATTCAATAAGGAAATAAGTTGAAACTGTAAAATGCAGTAGAAACAAGCTTATTTCCCCCCAGCACAACGCAAAAGACGTTAGAGCTAGTCATGCAAAGAATATAACACATGCCCAACACCACTTACTAGAAGGTTCCTCCTCTAGAATGTTCTTAGGTGGTAGGTAGTATTATATAAAGGGGTGTAAATAATGTAATGGGCATGTTGATGAGTATTGTATTTGGAGTGTAGCTCATTAGGAGGTTTCCCCTTGAAGAGGAAAGTGAACAGGAGTGGATCCCTTCCTTTAAAGGATCAATTGTATGGTGTTTCCCTACCTCAAAGGTTATCATAATAATAAAGTGTGGATTTCTACACTCTTCTTTGTATTTTGTGTGGTGCTTGTATTTGCATATCTTTAGCACTTAGCATAAATTGGTTGAGGATATTGGTATATGTGAAGACCTGATGGATTTTAGAGAGATTTAATAAATTCGAATAATTCTCTGAAGCCACGAGGATCATATACAAAGCTATAAGACTTATATATTTACAATCACCTCAAAAATCCATGAGAATGAACTCTAGTTCACTTTACAATGGTAGAAAGTATGGGGACTCTTATGGAAAGGAAGCATCATATAGAAATCACGGGGTCTTCACTCTCTAAACCTTTGACATAGCATGTGCGTTCATGGGATATTAAAGAATACCCCTAATTTCGCTAGATATTAATAAATACCTCCCAAAATCCTTTTGTTGGACACCCCTCCCAATACAACTTTCCAATAATAAAAACCCATATTTTACTAGATACCTCTTTTTATAGCCCCCAATACCTATAAATCCCCCTATACTTCACATCCCCCTAATACCTACAATATATTGACCTTATTTTTCACAATTAAAAAACCCCCTTTATGAATGAACATGATAAGATATTGGTCAACAAGGTGAAGCCCCTGTGATAGCAATACTGAAAGTAGAATGCAATATTCTCATAAATTTGGTCCTATATATGAGAAAGGGAGATCAAACATGGGATTCTAACCAAATATTGTCTATTAATTCAACCTGGGGGGGGGGAATGAAGACGAAATGGTGCACCAAATCATAGCCCCCCATCTCTTTTTAGTCCTTCTTCATTTGCAGTAGTTAGGGATTTCATATTATAATGAAATGTGCAATGATAGTTCACATATGATCTTGGTTTATAACCATTTATTCATTACGTTGACATTCATATTATAGGGTCAAAAACCAGGTATTACATTCCCCTCCCTCTTAAATTATGCATGGTCCTCAATGAATATCAACACTATATACAATAAGAAAAATTTATATCAAAATTTCAAACTAGATATTGGTATGCCTCTTGCATGTCATCCTTCATCTCCCATATTAATTCCTCGGGGTTATAGTGGGTCCATTGGACCTTTACCTTCCCTAAAGCTCTATTTCAAAGCAGTGTGATCTTCTTATCTAGGATGCACATTGGTTGTACCTGAATATCTCCTTATGTTTCCACCTAAATCAAAGCCCAATCAATTACATGGTTAGGGTTAGGTACACACTTTTTTAATGAGGATACATCAAACATATTATGATTTTTTATGCTTCTAGACAATGCAAGTTTGTATGCAACATGCCCTATCCCAACTAAGATCTCAAAAGGTCCATAGTATATAGATTCCAAATTAGGACAACTTCCCAATTTTAAGGAGCTCTTCATTGGTATAACTTTCATGTATACATTCTCCCAACCCTAAACTCTCTTGGTATTCTTCCTTCGTTTGAATAATTATTTTTCTTATCCTTTGTGGTCTTCAAATTTTGCTTGATCTTAACCATCTACTCTTCCATTTTTTTTCACAATTTTGTCCCAAGTACTACTTTGTCTGCTAGATTGTCCCAACTAACCAAAGTATTTCACTTTCTACCATACAAATATTCAAATGGACTCATCTTCAAAGAAGCATGATATCCATTATTATATGAAAAATTCCACTAAATATAGGTAATCCTCAGCCATGTGATTAACTCTCTCTATCTACCCATATGTCTATGGATGATATGCTAAACTTAAGTTTAGAGTTGTTCCAAAGACTATGAACAATCCTTTCCAAAATTTTGAAGCAAGCTTTGGATATTTTCCTAAAACAATTACCTTTGGTATCCCATGCAACCTAGAAATCTCTTTAGTTTCCTTCTAAGTGGACTTAATTGGAATAAAGTTAGTAGATTTTGTTAATTTATCCACCACTACCATGATTGAGTCATGTTTCTTTGGAATCTCGAGCAATTTAGTGATCAAACCAATGCTCACCACTTCCCATTTCCACACTAGTATTGGAAATGGCTATAACAATCCTACTAGATGTATGTGATCAACCTGTACTCTCTGACATTCCATACATATAGCTATATTCTCAACAATGTCTTTCGTCATTCCTAGACATAAATATTGACTTATTATTGTTGTAATTGTCTTTTGGTATCTACGATTTCTAGCATATGAAACATTATGCATCTCATTCATCACAAGTTTCCTTAATTCACCATAACTAGGAACATAAACTCTATTTGTGTTGTACATTTTCCCACTATAATCCTTCTCTAACCTGAAAATAGTGCTCATCTAAGACAACAACCTCAAGAATGTTGTTCCTTGAATCTAATTTACACATGTTAATGGTTGCAGCATGCAGTTCATGTATCCTTATGTTGAGTGTATCAACAACTTTGTTCTCTTTACCTTTAATATGTTTGATATCAAAGTCAAATTCACAAAGAAATTCCAAATATCTTGTTTTTCTAGCATTCAAATTTCGTTGTTCAAAAAATAATTTGGATTGCTATGATCTATTCTTAACTCAAATTTTCTCCCCATTAGATAGTGTCTCCTAATCTTCAATGCATGCACAATGGAAAGAAGCACTAATTTATTCCATGCTCAATCTTTTTGGATTCATAAAAAAACCGCATGTCCATTACAAGCAAGAATTCCACTAATTCCATCCTTCCAAGAATATGTACATACCACAAAATATTCATTTGGATCATCACTCTTGATAATGGGTGCACTAGTGAGCAATTTCTTTAGCAGTTGGAAACTTTCCTCACATTGTAATTTCCATTCAAATTTAAATCCCTACTTTTGTAATGATGTAATTGGATGTGCAATTTTAGAGAATCCTTATATGAACCTTATGTAATATTCGACCAGACACATGAATGAGCTCACATATGAAACATTCATGGGGGTATTCCATCCCATTATTGCTTCAATTTTCTTTGGATTCACTACTACTCCTTCCTCATAAATAATATGCCCCCAATAATGAATTTTCCTTTTATAAAAGGAACATTTTCTTAACTTAGTATAAAGTTGATGCTCTTTTAACACTTATAGTGCTAACCTCAATTGTTCTTTATGATCCTCCTTATCATTCTGAGTAAATAAGAATGTCATCAACAAACATGATGACAAACTTATCCCAATATTTCCTAATGATCCCATTCATCAAGCATATAAAAGTAATGCATTTATCAAACCAAATGGAACCACCACAAATTCATAGTGTCCATTCCTCATTTCGAAAGTTGTCTTGTTGATAT
>SNQJ01S0195234.1:0-14326 GCA_010110895.2 Picea sitchensis | reverse complement strand
TTTGTTTTAATTGTTTTAATTTTTTTTATTATATTTTTTATTTTATATATATATATATATATATTTAATTGTTATTTTTTTTTATTATATTTTGTATTTAATATTTTATGTTTATTTAATATGATTTTTTTTAATTGTTTTATATTATTGTTTTATTTCTTAATTTGTTTTTTAATTAATTTAATCAAACATAAACCTGATTATTAACTTGCACAAATTAACTTAATTATTAATTATTAATTAATTAAGTATTAACAAGTCTAACATATTTTAATTAATCTAACTACATTTTATTTTAATTACTAACATAATTAACCTATTGTTTTTTATTTTAGCCTAAGCTTGTTTATTTATGTAGGGAGAAGTGGTGGGCGAGATGTGGCCAATGGGATAAAAGGAAAATGCATAGAGGTGGATGAAGGATGCAGCAGGTGACAAAGGATCGGGTAGGGTGATGGAAGATCGAACGAAATGGATGGAGGTGGAAAAGGAATCAACCGAGCCCAGCAAGCCAGATGTCTTCATCACGGGGGCAATGCTAAATAAGCAACTAAAGAATCAGGTTACCTATGATTATAGGACCCCAACAACTGCCTATCTGCCTCCCGTTTATTTGTTTCTTGATGTAAATCAACTAAGTCTCTGTGTGCACGAGACTGCACCTCGTGGTTGACGCTAACCTACAACTTGTGTAGTGCCCTTGATGGCATACGCGCCAAGACCAATTGGATGTGGTTTAAATCCTTCAAGTGTGGCTGCCCCATGATTTCATCCATGCGTAGCATGCTAGGTTTGATGTAGACCATTGCGTTTGTGTGCAGTAATGAGTCGATTGGATTTTGTTCGTCTATCTCCACACTTTTGTCGGTCTATGGTGTTGATGGCTCTATGCTCCTACTGCTGCTTGCTATATGTACTTCCCCGAATTTCTTAAGGAACTATCCCATTTCTGCCAACTCTTTTTGCATTTTATCCCTGTGATGTGTTGCATGGTCGAAGTCCTCAGCTAGACAATCCTGGACCATTCTAGCGATCATGTCCCCATCGTCCTCCGTGATTGTATATTCTGGCAATGCTCGTTGTGCCTATGATTTCTTGTGCATGCCTCGTGCCTGTGTGGTTGGTCTCTTATTTCCCCCCGGTTCCTATGTGTTGGGATTTGAGGCGGTCTCCTACACTCCCTCAATCTGTTTATGTTGTTCCTTGGTCAGATTTTTTTTCTCCTTCTTCCCCTTCTGGTTTCATGTATTCTTTGGCCCTTCTTCTGTCTATGTTGGCTTGCCTTGGCCTGTTCTTGGTCGCTTGGGCACTTGGATTTCTGGAGGTTGTGTTTCTCCCTGATCTGCCTCTCCTTCTATTGTTATTTCTGGCACTTCCTGGGTGATGGCTGGAATCTTCCATTCGTCGGGCCATTCGTTGATGACCATATCGATATCACCCTCAGTGATGCAGTAGCACATCTGTAGCCAATGTTTAGCCAGATCCTGCCTTGCTTGTCGTGTGGCCTGGAAATTGGTGATGTTTTCATATCACGCGACAGCCTCTGGTGTTATCCTCCACATTCGATTGATGGATTCCTGCAGATCACATCACATAGGTATGCTTCAAATATTATCCCATTCTCCCTCTTATGCCTGGCATTCGGCCATGCTTTCAGCAATATATACCTCACTCCTGCAGGCATTGGTTTGGTACAAAAAAATACATACCCTAGTTCTCACCATCCCATGAAGGCTATTAAAGTAATCATCCATGAGTAGTGGAACTTTGTGCCTAGATCATGTGCATCCTTGCAGTCCTCTAGGAATAAGTTCAATAAGTATGGAACCCAACTCATTGAGGTGCCTTCTGCACACTATGCTGCAATTGCAATGCCTCAAGTTGGTACTTCCTCTCTGCGACATTTTCTTAGCAACTTGCAGGCTTAGATTTTTTGTGCCTAGTTGTGTGTCTAAATTTTGATTCATTTGATGATGATTCCTCTTGTCCCCCTGGAGGTGCCATACTTCTTCTTCATTTCTTCTACCAACGCTTTCTCCTTGGTTTTGTCATCCAAAAACAATGCGGTATCCATACCCCGAATTGGTAACCCTGTTATTTGTGCAATAAGATCAATAGTTTTGGGGACAGGCTTGTCTAGCCATATGCCCCCTCCATGTGTGACTACTAATAGTTGTTTGATGCATGTTGTTGTGTACTGGCCTCAGCCAAAATGTGGTAGGTTCAACAGACCTAAAATTCTTGTTTTCTCCAACCCAATTTCCCACTGGTATGGTTGGTTAATCAGTTATGTGAATGGGTTCATGCTTGTAGTCTATAAAAAGACCCTTGGCGCAAGTTCCGAGAACTTGGCTTCATCTTCTACATCATGGTATAAATATTTGAGCTTCCCAACATGGCCCAATAGCTCTAGTCCTAGTTGTACCCCATCCGGTATGCGTGGTAGAACAATTTATGTTTCCGGTTTCTTCCGGGGTGAACTTGGTATGTGTATTTTGTCCTTCTGCTATTGTGCCTAGCTCTAAGTTCCAGCAGCATCTGGTTGTTCCTCTGTATGCCATTATGGCCAAGCCGAGACATCTTCAGCGGTCTCCCCTGCTAGGTGTTCTGAGATGGTCATTTGAGACTCATTTAGCTCCATTGTTGTTGTCGGATTCAACGGCGTGCCATTACCTTTCAGAGTTGCTTCTGTATTCTCTGGTTTCACCTCCTTTTGGATTTCTGCTTCCTAGTTTTATGGTTCCTGTGCCGCTACGGTCGTATCTACACTTGTGGCCTCTATTGTTGGCTGTTGAATTTCTTTCAGTATCAGTGTAGGATTCACTGGTATCGTCTCTGGGGATGGGATTTCGTCGACATTGACGACTTCCAGCAGTTGTTTTTCACCTTCTTCGGCCTGTCCTCGTGACCTGGTTTGAACTCTAGTTTGTTTGGCGGTCTAGCTCACTTCTTCTTGCTTGGGTAGTGCCACAGTGGTGAGTATCAAATGGTTGCTAGACTCGAATTGTCTCTGTGCTCTCTGTGAACTCTCTTTGTTTTCTTTCGCCTCTGTCACTCTCTGTCTTCTCTGTCTTTGTGAATAGACTATGGGCTCCCACGTCCATGTGTTGTAAGGATTTTCCATGAAGCTTGTTGAGTACGCTTTCTTGGTTATGGGTTAAATGCATCTTAATTACGGGTTCAATTCATCTTCAGCGGTATCGTACTTACCATTACTCTTGTTGTCCTGTGTTCTATAGGTGCGATTAATGTGGCATCCCATCGGTCCTTGCCTCTCTTTAATTTTTCATAGTGTCATCCTATCATGTTGCTTTTGTTGCCTTTTTTTTCTCTCTTGTTTCCCTTTGTATGTAACCATTGTTCTTGTCCTTGCCGAATTCGTGTTTATAAGTTCATGTGGCCTTTCTACTTCTGGCGTACTGCGCCCTTTTTAGTTTTGTTTCCTTCTTTTTCTTTTTTTTACTGCATGGTGGGTGGTCGACTGTCCTTGTACAGCTTCAGTCAACTCCCATTGATCATTCCTCTAAGTTATACTCCTGCTAAATCTCTTAAATGTACAGCACCTCCATCTGTGACAGATATTACTTTGTATGGTCCTAACCAATGTATTATAAGCTTTCCTGGGTGCTATAATGATTTGTTGTCATACATCAATACTAGATCTCCTTCCATGAACATTTTCTGCTTGATGTGTCTATCGTGCCAAGCTTTGTATCTTGTTTTCTGCACTTGTTGATGGAATCCTGCCAATATTCAGTCTTCCTACATGGTCAATAATTGATTCAGTGTCTCCTGTATTGTGCCTACTTCTATCATTTGTGTGATAGATGCTATGCGCAAGCTAGGTACTAAACACTCTAATGGCACTATTGATTCTTGGCCATAAACCAGTTTAAATGGTGTGTGCCCTGTCAACTTTTTGCATGTAGTCATGTATGCCCATAATACTACTGGTAATTTGAGGTCCCAATCGTCTCTGTTGACGTTACAAATCTTTGTCAATGCATTCTCCTCAATTTTGTTGAAGGCTTCCACTGTGTCATTTGCATGTGGATGATATCTGTTAGCGATCAAAAATGCACTGGCATTTTTTAAAAGAATGATGCCTAGTCTTGTAGGGAAAATTTGACTAGCTTCCTGAGCTCCAAATGCAGATTTGAAAGCACCATTGGAAATCTTAGGATTTCTAGATGTCGCTCGACTATTCAAGCATGTAAAACGGACTCTCCATGACTGAGAAATTTGATTTTAAAAAAAATTGCGCTTTCACCAGCTAACCCGTCTTGAATTTTGCTAGTTAGCTGGTGAAAGCTCTGCTTTTCACCAACTAAGGAGCGGATTTTCGGGTAAATTAGCTGGTGAAAGCCTGTCACGGCCAAAATAACCAAAATTTTTCCCAGATCGGGATTTTGTGAGTTTGAATGGTTTGAAACCACTTCAAATGGACAGTTGTTGAACTATCAAGTCTGATTCAAAGGCTAGTTTTGAGGGATAAGGTCAAAAAGAGGTTTTTCAACTACATTTGGCATCTTTTTCAAAGGCAGAAAATCAGGGTTTTTGCACACTTCACCAAATTTGAATTTTACCTTTGGAGGACCAAATCAAACAGCGTTGGGAGGCTAAAACTGCACTTCATCAGCAAACTACTACTCTTAGATATGGATTGACCTCATCTTGAGGTTCTCTTCCTAGTTTTTTGTAAATATAGTTTACTTTATGTTTTTAGAATATCAGATCCATTATTTTAGGATATGAGAACTGTGATGTAAAGCTATAAATCTACAGACTTAAGAGAGACACAAGGTTCGATTTTGGATACATAAATGCCATATTGTAAACAAGCCCTTTGAAGCTAATACAAATCATAGGTTTCTCTCTCTATTGATGTCAGTTTTTCCACCTTCTTTCTATACTTTTATTCGAGTTGTTTAGCCATAGATGACTGTTATCTCATTGATTGGATCATAACTTGGTAAATAGTTTCTCCATTGTTTATTAGACCCTACATGGTGTACTGGTTTATAAGAAATTTGTTCTTCACCCACTTTAAGCTACCAACTGATTATTAATCCTTGAGAGCACTGGTTCATTTGATTGTCATCTTGACTATCTGTATATCATATTTAAATTGAGTTATCCCATTGATCCATATACACAAAACATAAAAACATTTTGACTTGAAGTTACCAAGCACCTTTGGTCTACAACCACAAAGGGTTTCTTGGAGTGATAGCAAATTGGCTTCGTTGCTGGGGAGAGAAGATCGAAGCTCAGCTTCCTTGGGACATGACATAGATCCAGCCTTGATGATAGACAAAACCTGGACATCATTTGGTTGTAATCATCTATTTGGTGACTGTCCATGAAGGACGAATTCGGTGGCGACTCCACTGTTCTGAAGTCCGTTGGCGACCCCACTGGTATGAAATGAACAAGATCTTATCTAAGAGGTATGCGTTCTGTGATTTTTCAAAGATTTTTGGTTTCCCTAATCCAGTGCCTAGTAGAGATGAATGGGAAAATAGCCTTCCCAGATTTTGAGCAGAAGAATGGGAAGTGCCAGCTGAACATTTGCTGGACTTTCATGATTACATGCATCGGTTGCAAGTTGTTCATGAGGATGTTCAGATCTGGCTCTTCTGTTTCTCATTAGGGGGAATTGCTCGTGATTGGTACCGGTCTCTGCCTTATGCTAGTATAAACTCTTTAGGATATTTTCATGTTGCTTTTCATGTGTTTTGTAAAGACCATTTTCCAAATGATCTTCTCTATCCTGAATGTTGTCATGAATTTCATTTATTGACTGAAGACTCGGATGTTAATGAAGAGTATGTTGTTATCGAGAATACTCTTCGTTATCAAGAGATTGACGATTCACATTATGACAACCATTTTGATGTTTTAAACATTGTATTAAATGCATATTTTAAAGATGATTGTGATGATGATCCAATTATCCATTTTGAAAATTTGAAAAATGATGAGCAAATTGACATATCAGCAGGAGATAATTTCAGATCTACAGCAAATACTAAGGGGAGCCTTGAGTTTCTAGATTTTCAGAAAAAAGTGGTTTGCAGCAGATATGAAGAGGAAGGTGAAGAAAAGAAAGGCTCAGATCAGAAACCGAGTATGCATTTTTCTCCGACAAAGGTTGAGCAATTCACATTCATCATTGAGATCAAGGAGGACAGCCAGCAACATCATTTTCGTTTACAGTCAGAACAGAAGCTTGAAGAGGTATTCCTTTACTATTTTATTGATCCTATTGTCGATTTTCTAGAATCATTGAGCAGTATAAAGATCAAGATACTCTTGTCAGATGAAGGCTATTTCTATCATTTTTTCTGAAAACATCTCTGTTGGCTACGCATTCTTTTATCTTTGGGATCAAGATCAAGAATGTTGTCAGCAAATAAATTTCTTAAATGGATTCATTGGAAGCACAAGTTTACTTGATTAATAAGCAATGCAAATTGTTAATGTAGGAGTAGGCAGAAGAATAAGCTTGCCAGATTTTAGAAGTATCAAAACATAGGATTTAAGATTTTATCTTGGAAATAAATTGATCCTCAAAAAATATTTTTTTAATTTTGTGAAAAAGATTTTCACCAGCTAACATATGTTGCTAAGTTGATGTTAGCTGGTGAAAGCCTCAGTTTTCAACAGTTAAGGTGTACTCCCCAGAGGCAAGCAAGCTAGTGAAAGCGATAAACATGGAATCCTCTTCAATGACTCCAAAATCAAAAGGGAATAAACATCAAATATGAGATCAGAGACAAATGTTATGAGCAGCTTGACAAAGACGTGAAGAGGATAACAGCAGGAGAGTTACTATGTGAGTATGTGTCCATGGAAATCTGTTCCCCAAAAATTGCACCTAATCAGAGCAAGACAGGGGAGGAAAGTAAGTTGTCCATCAAATTTGGACATTGAAAAGGAGCTTTGCTACCCAAAAGAAGGTATTGTTGTAGCTGGAGGAGGAAAAACACTTTAATTAAGTGTCAACACTAAATAGAAGAATCATTGGTGAAGACCACCAGTGCATAGAGGAATAAAGAAAAGAGGATTCCCTCAAAGAAAATGAACTGGTAAATTGAGAGCGTTTTTATCTCTCTATCTCTCTGTAAGACTCATTTTTCTTCTCAGCCTTCGAAAATCTCTTTGCCTGAGATTGCTTTACCTATAAGCTTCTCAACCTGCAATGCAAAAGATACAAATAAATGTCATTCCTTGTATGTCTTTCATAAAAATTTCCAAAGCTAAATTCATGAATCGAGCTATACATTAAGCCACGAGTCAAGCTTTAATTTTTAAAGCCACCTATCATTATACTAAAACTAGCCTATGAGTTGTCTAGTTCCTAAGTTATGAGTCAACATATAAGGCCCAAGCCAAAGCTGAGTCCTCAAGCCTAATCTCGAGTCAAACTATAGTCAGAAGCCCGATTCTTATGATATGCTACAGAATCACATAAAACCCAACGTTGAGTTAAATTATAAACCAGGAGTTCCTATCCTATCCACTTCATCGACAAGTGTCGGTTATCAATTTTTGTAAGTGTATCATGTAATGATTGACGCAGATGCCAATTTGGTGAATAGTGAGTTTTATTTCACTAACAACCAAGTCGATATGTCGAATCCACATTTCTACAGGTGTCAAGGTTTGATAAATGAAAGCACAACTGGATTTGTAAGTATTTGACAAGTTTTTATGCAAAACATCTTATCACCAAGAGATCCAGGAACAGATGGATTTGTGTCGAGTTACAAGTTCCAAAGTCACAGGTGTCAAAGATTTGTATGTTAGCCCAGTTTCTAGATGTGAATTCAATCATGAGCAAGCCAAGTCTGAAGATGTTGTGCATAGATTTACGGTCTATTATTGATGCGTTACAGGAGATAGGGAATTTGTTGGATAATTTTGTGAGCACCATATTCCTGCATTTTGAGTAAATAACCAAGTCATTACAATGATCTCACGCCAGCAAAATCGTGATAAACGCCTGGAGAAATTCGTAGGGAATATATCCCTGCGTTTTGAGCAAATAACTAGGTCATTACAGTTATCTCATGCTAGCAAAATCATGATAAATGCCTAGAGAAATTCGTGGGTAATATATCCCTGCGAATTTTTCGTTACTTGTCAGAATTTTCGTGACCCTTTCTCAACAAACTTTCTGCCTTATTGCTCAGTGTTTTACTTGTGCCAAGAGAGTCCCTATCTCTCCTCTGTGCTAACATTTTTCCCTCAACAAATTCTATTTATTGCCAGCAGCCCCATTGCGTCTACAACAATTTTTCCAATGAAGGTTCAGGGTATCTTTCGACGTTTTTCCTAGTAGCTCGACGTTCTCTCCTTAATGTGTTGTGTGATCTCATTACCTGTGTGTCCCCTCCGTCATGGATTTTCACTTGATAATTGGTGATTAAATGTTGCCTTAGTGTCATAGGCGTGGGTTGAGTTATTTTAAAATGTTTTTGAGGTGTCAAGCTCTTGAAACATCCTTATCAACATTCTAAATTCAGAAGCACATCCCAGATTTTGAGGAGATAGTTGAGCGGCATTTTCAGATTTTATTTCAACAACTTCCAGCATTCTCTGCAGGTGGAGAGAACTATGGAAACCAAGTTTAGGTGTCAATTTTAGGAAGCTCTTCAAATATGCAAAGGGAGTCGAAAGGATCGGTGGTGGCAGAGACATCTGAACTTAGTGGTTCTCGCAGGCAGGCAGAGGAGTTACTTTTGAGTCAGACTTCATTATCTACCTCAACAGCTCCTTCAGTGGCAGCCCCACAAAAGACAGTTAAAGTTGTTGATGGAAGGGCTACTTCTGAGCTGGCTATAAAAACAGTCTGCATTCTTCATTGCCATGGCCTAATTCTGCGGCCCATTCTTGTGGCTCATTTAGAAATCCCACAAAATGTGAAAAGATACCATTGCCAAAGAAGTCATCAGGAAACATGGTTAATGTTATGGACACTCCTTTAAGGATATCAGGAGTTTCAGCATCCGCAGATGAGATTGCTGAAAGAGATATGTCAAGGGGAAMCTCATAACCTTTGCAAGATTCAGAATCTGTGAATGAATTGATCATTGCTGATGTGTCTTCATATTAAGGGAGCTCCAGTGAGGGATCTGAAGGAAAAACAGAAACTTATGGGCTAGTTACAGAGTTTTTTACAAAGGATGTTAGTGTAGTAAAGAAAACAGCAGAAGATAGGAAGTTTGATAACAATATTGTTCTTGTAGGATCATCGAAGAGATCAACATGCAGTGATGATGTCATTAAATCAGATTCAAAACTTAGAGGTGTGAAGAATAAACAATCTGAATCAACAAGCAATAATGCTAACCAAAACTGCAACAACATTTTTAAGTCTGTAATTGGAAAGAAGCAAGATCTTGGACATGTTCTCCATCCTGAGCATGGGGCTGTGATGGTTTATGATTCTCCATCTGCGTTGTCAATTTCACCTAATGCTGACATAGACAAAGAGCTTACTTATTTTGACAATTTTATTATTGGAAAAGAAAAGGCTAGTTTGCACGCTGAGGAGAGAAAAATTAATGGCATGCATGACAGTGGGTTGGCATCTCAACTGGCTACACCTGACTATGGCACAAGATATATTTTAATTGGTTTTCTTTCAAATAAATGAGGAAGATATAAGTAAGGATTATTTATGGAAAGAACTAAAGAGGAAGTTATGAGGTTCGTGGTTGTCAAAGAGGTGTAATTGCATTGATATGCTCTATATTTTTTACTAAGCAAAGCGTTGGTAAGGAAATACATGATGCAGGGTTTTGAGATGGCAGTCAGAGGTTAACACTTAAGAAATGTATATTTAGTATCACTAAGGCAGCAGTTACAAGATTATGGAGGTGAAGATGATCTCATGCAGGTATGGAGTATGGAAGATCATGTTGTGGTGGATTGGGTTGAGAATTACATCTCTTGGGTCAATGATTGTTGTATTCGGTTCATGCTGGAGTTCACCTAGTTCAGATAGCATAGAGGAAAATTCATCAGTCCTGTATGGATATGAGGTCACGAGCTGCTAGAAAATGAAAAGTCAAACACCTCAAGCTATCTGCAATGCTCTCATTTCAAGGTTGAAGTTATCCTAGAATTTTCAAAACCATAGTTACATATCTCACCATCCTGCCTATGTTCAACACTTTTCTTCTTAATGAAGATATTGCCACAATAGATGCCACGTCAATGTGCAAACAAAATTTCCAAGGGAGTTTGAAGCAGACATGCTACAGATAAAGAAGATTGGGAAAGACAACAACAAACTTTGGAAAATAGCCAGATGATAAATTGTAAAGGTTGAATGACTCCATGCCCAATACTAAAGGCATAGGGCCTACCAGGTTCTTGGAGACCTCGCAGGGAGGTTTCCATCCCAGTTGGAGACAGATGTTAGCGATCAAAAACGCACTGGCATTTTTTAAAAGAATGATGCCTAATCTTGTAGGGAAAATTTGACTAGCTTCCCAAGCTCCAAATGCAGATTTGAAAGAACCATTGGAAAGATTAGGATTTCTAGATGTCAATCGACTATTCAAACATGTAAAACAGACTCTCCATGACTGAGAAATTTGATTTTAAAACAATATGCGCTTTCACCAGCTAACCCATCTTGATTTTTGCTAGTTAGCTGGTGAAAGCTCTGCTTTTCACTAGCTAAGGAGCGGATTTTCGGGTAAATTAACTGGTGAAAGCCTGTCACGGACAGAATAACTGAAATTTTGCCCAAATCGGGATTTTGTGAGTTTGAATGGTTTGAAACCACTTCAAATGGACAGTTGTTGAACTATCAAGTCTGATTCAAAGGCTAGTTTTGAGGGATAAGGTCAAAAAGAGGTTTTTCAACTACATTTGGCATCTTTTTCAAAGGAAAAAAATCAGGGTTTTTGCACACTTCACCAAATTCGAATTTTACCTTTGGAGGACCAAATCAAATAGCCTTGGGAGGCTAAAACTGCACTTCATCAGCAATCTACTACTCTTAGATATGGATTGACCTCATCTTGAGGATCTCTTCCTAGTTTTTTGTAAATATAGTTTACTTTCTGTTTTTAGAATATCAGATCCATTGTTTTAGGATCTGAGAACTGTGATGTAAAGCTATAAAGATACAGACTTAAGAGAGACACAAGGTTCTATTTTGGATACATAAATTCCATATTGTAAACAAGCCCTTTGATGCTAATACAAATCACAGGTTTCTCTCTCTATTGATGTCAGTTTTTCCACCTTCTTTCTGTACTTTTATTCGAGTTGTTTAGCCATAGGTGACTGTTATCTCATTGATTGGCTCATAACTTGGTAAATAGTTTCTCCATTATTTATTAGACCCTACATGGTGTACTGGTTTATAAGCAATTTGTTCTTCACCCACTTTAAGCTACCAACTGATTATTAATCCTTGAGACTGGTTCATTTGATTGCCATCTTGACTGTTTGTATATCATATTTAAATTGAGTTATCCCATTGATCCATATACACAAAACATAAAAACATCTTGACTTGAAGTTACCAAGCACCTTTGGTCTACAACCACAAAGGGTTTCTTGGAGTGATAACAATATGGTGTGCTCTTCTGGTGGTGGACTTCAAATTCTTCAGTCATCGTGCAGATGGTGTTGTTTATGAAGTGTGTGCCTTGGTCGCTCATCAAAATTCTTGGGCACACGAATCGAGTGATTACTTGTTCAAACAAAAAGTGCGTTGTTGTTTCTACACTGTAATCTTTGACTAGTGCGGCTTCCGCCCATCTTGTTAAATATTCCATCGTTGTCATAATGTACCTAGCCCCTGTTCTTTTTTTCGATGGGTTGATTGGTCCCACAAAGTCTATTGCCCACTTGTCAAATGCTTGTAATGTTACTTGTGGTCGTAATGGCATCTCGTCCCTTCTTTTGGGTTTGTCGACCCTTTGACACACATCCCATCTTTGACAGTACTCCTTCGAGTCTCTATGAATCATTGGCCACCATAGTCCTGCGTGTAATACCTTCTGCGCAATAGCTTTACCCGCATAATGACTTCTTGTTATTCCCTCATGGGCTTCTGCTAAGACTCTTGGTCCTTCATTCTCTAACATATATCTTTGCAAGATGTTATCTGCGCCCATTTTATATAATTGTCCTGCAATCAGTTGATAGTCGATAGTGCGGACTACCAAGTTTTTCTTATGCGTGGTGCTATAGTCTTGCAGCGTAGTACTTGTACTCAATTACTGAATGATATATGTGAAGTATTCATCAGCAATATATACTAAGAATAATTGTGCATCTAGAAAGTTGTCTTCTAAATTCGTAGGTTCTTCTCCATTTGTGACCCTCGACAAGTGGTCAGGTCCTGCATTCAATTTCCTTGGTTTAACTATTACTTCAAAGTTGAATTATTGGAACAGTAGTAACCATCGATAGATTCTCCCCCCCAACACTGGCTTGTTGACTAGGTATTTCAAGGCTGAGTGATCTGTGAACATTTTAAAGTGTTTTCCCAATAAGTAATCTCTGAATTTCTGTAGTGCATAGACCATGGCTAGGCCTTCTCTTTCTGTCGTGTTATAGTTTTTTTCTGAGTCAGCTAACTTCTTGCTTGAAAATACTATCGGGTGATCCAAGTCTCCCACTCCTTCCAGTGCCAAGATAGCTCCAAGTGTTATGGTTGATGCATCTACATGCACATGGAATGTCTTTTCCCAGTCTGGAAATACCAATATCAACGCGGTAACCATATTTTCCTTCAAGGTATCTAGACTGTGTTGACACTCATCGTTCCACTGAAACTTTGAATCCTTCCTTAGCAGATTTTCCATAAGTGCAGTGATATGCGCATATCCTTTGATAAATTTCCTGTAATAACCTGTGTTTCCTAACGTCGCTCTTTGCTGACAAACTGTTTTCGGTGCTGGCAAATTCACAATGACTGTGATCTTTGTTAGATCTACTAATAAACCTTGTTTGCATACTATGTGTTAAGCCCTAATATTGGCTCATTACCCCTTAATTGGGGCATATTATATTAGTAATGTTATTTTATTTATGTTGGCTTTAGGCCATTAGTAGTAATTATACCTCCTAGTCTCCTATATATACCAAGGAGACATTTTCATTTTGAATCATATTGTACTTGAACATTTAAGTGGGGTAAAAGGAGGTTTCCCCCTCAAAGAGGATTATTATCTGAAATTGTCTCTTTTTCAAGGCGTTGAGTACTTTTTCTGAGGTTTTTCTATGCTATATTGGTATTTGGTTCTTAACATATGGTATCAGAGCTCAAGGTCTTGGGGTTTTGTTGCTACATCTGAGACACCTTGACATTTTCGCTATAACTCTTTTTCTACAATGTTTCAAAATAAATGGCTTGGATAATATTTAGTATATGGATCAAGGTACGTTGGGTTCAAAATTAAGCTCCTGAGGCCTTATAATTTCGGAGATACAGCCTGTACAAGATAGGGTTCTGGAATCATCCTAAAATGAGTCATTGTGGCATTTTTGCTATAAAAACATTTCCGTATTGTTTCAGACCCTAAACTTTGGATTCTATTTATAGAAATTAGTAAACCATATATGGTAAAAATGTTAGCTTATGGGTCATCTTAAATTTGTAGATACACCCTGTGTAAGATAGGGTATTCGACTAGTCCTATTGACTAGTCTCAAGAAAGTGTTCCAGGTAAAACAATCATAACTTCTTCCTAGAGTATCCAAATTGAGTGGTACTGGTTTCATTGGATCTTGGATAGTCTATAGTATCTTTGGTGTGAGTTTCAGAATTTTATATCAATTATTTTGTGCGAGACACGCTATACAAGTGAGATCTCCTGGAAAGGACAAAAATTGGCAAGTTGTGGGGAAGTTACCGTAAATTCCACTTGGCACATCCAATTTTGATCAGACCTATGGAATTGCAGAGAATAAATATCAGAGAACTACATAAAATAAAGTTTCATACCCAAAAGGGTTAAAACTTGGGAGATACAATAGAAGAAATATTGTCTAGCAGAACCACCTCAAAATCAAGGTTCAAAAGTGATACTTGGCCAACATGCCACCAAAAAAGGGAAATTCTACACCAACTAAGCCTCCAGAAAATCCTACTTGGACTCTTGATGAAGTTGAAGAAATGCTTAGGGACATAAATTAACTACAAAATAAGATGGATTCAACGGAAGCTAAGTTGGATACTAAGATGGATTCAATGGAAGCTAAGTTGGATACTAAGATGGATGGTTTAAAAGGGGAGATCATGGAAGTATTGAAAATTTTCGTAACAGAGAAGACACCTGAAAGTGAA
>SNQJ01S0195233.1:0-13131 GCA_010110895.2 Picea sitchensis | reverse complement strand
CTTGCCTGGAGATTATTTATTCTCCTCCCCTGTTCTGTCTCGTTTCTCGTGGTTTTCATCGCTCTGATGCTCTAGCACCGAACCAGAAGAGGTACCTGGCAGTGGGGTCTTAAAGTCTACTCCGCGTGGGCCTTTTCCTCTATCCACCACCACTTTTTTGTAAGAGGAAGTATCGCTCCCTCCTCCTCTAACTACCATTATGCTCATCGTTGAACCCTAAAACGTGCAACAAATCTCAAACCCTTAGTTTAAAGGATTAATAATATCCTATAAACTCCATTAATTTTTAAGTCTCTTAACTTTACTTGCGTGGGAGTAAAGCACAATTTAAATATGATCAATATATATATATAGTCTTTACTCATACGATGTGTAGCCTATCATTGGAATCCTATAAGCTATAGGGATCTCTTTGCCTTGAAATTAAAATAAAATAATTAGTTCATAATTTAACGAAATTTTATATGAAACGATATTGATTGTAGAAAGTAATCATAATGACAATTGTATCAATTGAGTGACGACTTAGCCCAATCATCATTGAGTGAGCGACAACAATTTATCATTTACTATGCAAATCTTATATGAATTTTTACAATTAATGCAATAATTTTAAGAGCATCATTAACTAATTATAGTAATACCTATTATTGTGAACTACCTAATAAAGCGAAAAGCAGCTAGATCCAATTGTTAAGTGCTAACGCAAAATAAACAACACAACGCATACATTCAAAGGAAATTCTTCTTTATTTAATATAACCATTCAATTCTTTTATTATTTATTAGAATATTCTTCGAGGATAATAAAATAGGGTTTAAATAACCCTTAAACTATATTTAATGGGATGATGCCGAAGCTCCAACCTTAAGTCTAAAATTAAAAGTAAAAAAAAAGGTGTGCTGGAAAATTTGGACTTAAAAACTCATTGAGTCCAAATTTCCAAGCATATAACCAACATCTAGACTAACCAACCATTCCATATTACGACTAAGTGTTGAAACATTGTGACATGAATTAAATGGTTTAAATGCAATAATTAAACCTCTAATTTAAACGACAACATGCCAAATCTTTTACGCGAATCAAGAACCGTACAATAATCGAATCACAATTTTTTTCTTTTTCAGGAAATTACCTAAGATATTCCAGATTACTATTTGGTCAATAATCCAATTTTCTAGCACCCGGAGTTTGATATTAGGCTCTTGAAACGTGAAATCAAATAAGGAAAAAATTTAATAAAAAGAGACAGACGTCAAGTTGGTGATCCATATACAGCATGAACAAATATTTGCATCTATTAGAAAGTCCATAAGTTATGAAACGTCTGCAACTGTATAGAGAGGCCCATAATGAATAAATTTTTCCCTAGCTCAAGCTCCAAAACTAGTTCAAGTTTTCTCTCAAAAGGAGAGGCTTCCACCTCTTGCACAAGCTTGCATCCCAACTCACACAAGTAAACTCAGTCACAAGAATAATTTGACAGCATTTTAGTCATCGAATATTAGGATATCTATGCCTTCCTCTCCATTCATTTTATAAGAATTTTCTCTTCGACACTTGTTAATTCATGCATAAATAGAAAAAATTTAATAATTATATTAGAGATTACTCACCCCCCAACACATGTTACACTGTTTGCACATGTTTATTTCTTTTTAATAAAATAATTATGCATTTTCCCTCACATCCCCAATTAATTCCTAGATTTTCTCCTAGTTGTCCCTTAGTTCCCCAATTTCTCCTTTATTGTGTCTCCTAACTAACTTAGAGTTGGAGTTTGATTAGGACTCTTCTCTTAGTTAGGATCTAGAGTCTAGTTTGACTTAGGATTCTTTAGTTCCCCAATTTCTCCTTTATTGTGTCTCCTAACTAACTTAGAGTTAGAGTTTGATTAGGACTCTTCTCTTAGTTAGGATCTAGAGTCTAGTTTGACTTAGGATTCTAAATCTATGTTGACAATCCATTCTCTCATGAAAATAATTTCTTGTAATTAAATTTCCTTTTGTTAGTTTCATGCACACATTGTGCACATGTCATAATATTTTATTCACCATATAATAGTTTTATTTAGTATAAATTTTCCTTATGCCCCTTTAATATAAATTT
Source organism: Picea sitchensis (assembly GCA_010110895.2). NCBI lineage: Eukaryota > Viridiplantae > Streptophyta > Pinopsida > Pinales > Pinaceae > Picea > Picea sitchensis. Next base: position 11,018 of record SNQJ01S0195233.1, on the reverse strand, counting down.
CATTTAGACTTAACAATTTTAGACTTTGATCTCAATATGTTTACAGTTTATAACTTAATATAATTTACTTTCTCTTCTAATCAATTCTAAGTATTCGTTTTATTTTCTAAGGTCTTCTAGATTTTTAATAACTAAAAAAAAAAAGTATTCATGCGACGTGCCCTTCAAGACGCACCTACGTGCTCCAACAGTTCCACTCACCATTTGACTTAGTTTGGAAGTTGTCTGGTGCTTGGATTCAATACTCCACTTGTCGACCTTGTGTGAGACTAAGGGCTTACTGAGTAATAAGGAATATGCCTTATTGCACGCCCCTCAAAAATCTTGGTGAGCGACTGTCGCAATCTGCCCTCACGACATCGTGAACGTCTCTGAAACAAGGTAGTCGTTAACCTTCAGTTCATGTCATGGTGGGAGTGTTGTTAGTCTGTGATAGGGACACTACCACACCTCTCCCTAATCTATCTGATATTTGTGTATGACCCTTTTACTCCATATGTGAGTCAGATTAGCAAGCGTCACCATGGTTGCATCCACTAACAAAGATAATATTAATAACTCTTATACATGAAATCCATAACTTAAATCATCATAATACATGCGTAATAAAAACAAGTATCGATAGTCAAAGTCAACAATCCACTCTCGTACTCAATCTGGAGTCCAAGGAAGTATGTCAATGCCATCAGCATCCTCATCATGTCACGTTTCATGTACACTCAAGAAACTTCATCATAATACCTATCAATGTTATACATCAATATAATTAACATATCAAAATTTCAATGCTCAAATGATGACATCATTTTTAACTCATAAACCAAAGTAGCTAATCATAAAGTATCATGTTTTAACTAGATCACTTGCTCGCAAGTGTCCTCAAAGAATAAATTAGTGGTATGAATGTGATCAATGGAACTGGATGTTACAGCTTCTAGTCAATGTTTCTCTTTGTCCATGCAAACAATAAAAAATCTTCATGCACGTTAATAGCTCAAAACACCCAATTTAGTCTTCTGCTATCATCAAACTTTGTGCCTGGATATCCACTAGTAGGTTCAAAGGTGATGTATTGACTTTGTATGAGCTTGCTTGTTCCAAAAGTCCAAGCTCGCCTTCTAAAACAAATTTTTGTATGTCAATCTTATTGACAAGCATGTACAACTCATTATAATTGTTAATATTTGCGAGAACGTGATATCCCAATTAGCATCATTCTCGGGCTTGGTATCAGTGTGTGCATCAAAAAGTTTGAGCTCAAATAAAAATCCACATATTATGAAAGAATTGATGTAGAATATTTCATAGTCCTTGGCTCATGAACGAGTATTGAACACATACCTCTGGTTTGTACTCACTGAAATATTGGACTAAACACTAGCCTACATGGCATCATTGTTGCATCCTATGCTTATGTAGTTGGCTCAATTGTATTTATTGCCCCTTCATGTCACCAAAATAACTATTAATACAAACTACAACTCATAAATGGCGAGTCAAAAAAMAATACGACAACTTTATGTTTSTCCTATATCTTGTGTTCCCCRAATTGCTTTCTCTTAAACTTRTTTTTTKTCTATTGTTCTAAATATTCTTCCAATTGCCTCTTAGCACTATAAAATAWTAACTAATGCACTTTGCATATGCTTTAGCTATACCTTAACAATGCCTTTAAAAATTTATACATGCAAGTGTAACAACCATTAGCCTTAGGTTCTGCCATGATGTACTTGTTCAACAATATCATGCACAATGGCCAAATGGGTTGTCACAACCTTCGCAATGGCATGTGAACCTTCATTGATCCTTTGAATGAACTCATAACTAGAAAAAAAAAATGGAGTCTTTTGCAAAGAGCATCATTAAGGAAATGATTTCATTTCAGGAAATATTAAATTGTTGGAAACATGTGAACGAATATCCTCATGCGGTCACATGTCCATGCATGCAATCTATTTATGAACTTCTCATGTAACTATGTGATCTATTCATGATCAGTTTGTGTAACTGACTGATAGATGTTATATATGCAAGCATAACCATAGAGGTGTGAGTGCAATGTTAGTGAGTGTGTGAGAGCAAAACGCAATATTGAGGTGTTGTGTGTATGAGAGGAGAGGATGGTTGTTTTCCTGGGTTGGCTATTGTAGTTCTCCCTTGAATAAAATAATATTGATTATCATTGTCGTGGTTTTTTCCCTCATTGGGTTTCCACATAAATCATTGTGTCAATTGTGTGTTGTATGTGCTTGGTTTAATGCATGTTTGATCCTGCTTGTTTATGCTATGTTTTTCCTTCGTTGCCCAACAAGTGGTATTAGAGCGGGTTGAGTAGGTGTCTCGGGTGAGCCAAGGTGAATTGTGTGCAGGTCTCATGTGAGCGCAAGAAGACATGACTGAAGAAGGAAATGATTGTGTGAGTATCTGGTCACAACTGTGTGGTCTAACACAACAGATGTCATTGATTATGACACTGTTGTGGGAGCTTTCTTGTCTGAGAAGATAAGGAAAAAATCTGGTAAAGAAACCTCAACAACAGAAGCAATGGTGGTCAGAGGTCGATCTACAAAAGGAGGGAAATATCAGAAAGGTACAACGAGGTCTAAGTCAAATGACAGTAAGGGTAAGGCAAAATGTTGGTTTTGTGGAAAATCTGGGCATCTCAAGATGGATTATTGGAAAAGACAACAAGCATCCAAAGAGGACTCCACAAAAAAATCAAATTCAACTACAGGTATGGTTGATGAAGTTTTGTTTGTCACTTGTGTCTCTCCATCGGTGTTCACATAGAAGGTGCAAGGCGGTGATGGTTGAGTCACCGTGAAATAATAAAAAATAAAAAATAAAAATTGTATTTACTCTGGAGTTGTAGAAATTATTGATTACATGTAAATGGGCATATGTTTGTAAGACCTGGATAGGCATGTGTAGCCCTGGTTTATCAGGTCACCTATGAAAATTCTAGACGTAGATTTAGGTAGATTGAATATGTGGGGAAGGCATGTATGTTGGGTTAATCTTGACTCGGTGAAAGAGTTAATGAGTTAAATATGTTTTTAGGTCAAAGGAGGTGGTTTTTCGGGTCCATGTGTTTTGGGTATCACGTGGTATTATCCATGGATTGCATGTAATAAAGCCTATAAAAGGCTTGGTGAACTCCATTGTAACTGGGCCTAGAGGTAAGCGGTGAAGGATTACTTGGCTGGCTTGGTTAGATTTGGTCAAGGTTGTTCGAATGCAAAGTTTGAGGTGGAGCAGTGTGTCCGGTTTAGAAAGGTGGGTCTGTAGAAAGGTTGATGTGTTGGCAGGTCAATCAAGTGTTTGAGAATATATGATGAAGGTAAGTTCATATCCATGGAACTTAGAAAGTATTGCAAGGAAGTTGGGATTGAATAGGCATGTTCAATAATGCCAAGTTGCAGCAATAGTTGTGGACAAAAGCGGTTGTGCTATATGGTAACTCGATCACCATCGGTTGCAAAAGACAGGAAGATTCAGGAAGAGGTATGAACATGTCATCTGGTAATTACTCAAATGTGAAATTATTTGGTTGTGATGCTTATGTTTTTTTATCGGCAGTCTAAGCAGGACTCAGATCAAATAGGTAGATCTTCAATATGGTGATGATGTTAAGGGGTGCATATTGTGGGATCCTACTACCCACATAATCATCATGGACAGAGATGCAGTGTTTGATGTATCTCCTTTTATAAAATCAAACATAGTAAAATATGAAAGGTTTGAAGCATGGTTGGTAGCATAAAGGTATTTGGAAGGTATTGATTTCCATGAAAGTTTCTCACCTGTTGTTAAAAGCTTGTTTCTATTCATGTTGTGTTAGCATTGGTTGTGATAGTACAGCTAGATGTTAAAATTGTTTTACATGGAGTTTTTTGGATAAGGGGATGTATATGGAACAACCAGAACGATTAGTTCAGAGTTGCAATAGAAGATTTGTTTGCAAACTCAAAAATCATTGTATGGCCTTAAGCATGCTAGGAAAATGGAACAAGATGTTTGATTCCTTAATGGCGAGCCAAATTTTACAAGAAGTGAGTATTACCATTGTGTTTATGGTATATTCATTATCTTGGTGTTATATGTTATGCTTGTTGCAAGCACAAACATGGTTGAGGTCAACATGTTGGCTCAGTTGGTTAGGACGTTGTTATGAAGGATCTTGGAGCAACAAAATAAATCTTCGGCATGGAGATACACAGAGCCATGAAATATGGTGATCTTGGTTATCACAACAGAAGTATGTGGTGAATATACTTAGGAAATTCAGTATGAATAATGTGAAACTGGTAAAATCCCTTTGGCTTTCCATTGTAAATTCTCTTCAGGTTTATGTCCTAATTGATGAAGAAGAAAAGGGTTATATGTCTCGAGTATTATATGATAGTAGGAAGTTTGATGATTGCAATGGATAAATGGTCATCATTTCACATGCAGTTGGTGTTGTCCATAGAAACATGGAAAAACCAGGTGAAGAGCATGGAAATGGGTGCTTCAAACACAGAAGCACAAGTATCACCTACAGTGATTGCAGTGATTTGGTCTGTGGTTATGATTCATGAGATTTGGACAAGTGCATCGATTTATTAGACAGGTTACTGATGGAGACAAAATGGTCTATACTGGAGTGAATCGTGCAGGGATGTTCACGTAACGGTATTGTTAGAGAAGTTGTGAAGCTGTGATGATGTTTGGCTTCTCTTGCAGGAAAGGTGATGGATGAACTAATTAAGGGCATGATATATTAGATAAATTGTTTTTAAGGTGGAGATCGTTGGAATCATGCCAACGAATTTCCTCATGCGGTCACATGCACATGCATGCAACTATGTTAATGAACTTCTCGTGTAACTATGTGATCTATTCATGATCAGTTTGTCAATTGGGTGATAGATGTTATATATGAAAGCATACCCATAGATGTGTGAGTGCAATGTGTAGTGAGTCTGTGAGAGCAAGACGCAATACTGAGGTGTTGTTTGTATGAGAGGAGAGGATGGTTGTATGCCTGGGTTGGCTATTGTAATTATCCCTTGAATAAAAGAATATCGATTATCATTGTCGTGGTTTTTTTCCCTCATTGAGTTTCCACATAAATCACTGTGTCAATTGTGTGTTTGATGTACTTAGTTTAATGCATATTTGATCTTACTTGTTTATGTTTTGTTTTGCTTCTGCTTCCCAACGAAATTTTGTTTCTTTCTTATTGTCATTTGTTTGAATATTGTCCATTGTATTTGTTATTGTATCATATTTGTAACAAAAAAAAACTTGCTCTTCATAGAAAGCTAATGGTAAGAAAACTTTGCATGCTACAATTTGAACCTTTATATACTACCTACAACCATTTAATATTAGCACCTTCTCTTCCACCAAATGGTCTAGCACATTGTGCTCATTGCAACAAAGACAAACCTTTTTATTATGATCATACAATGCAATGAACAATGGAGAAAGAAAACAAGATTATCAATTACACTTTACGTAAGCCACTACTACAACAATCCATCCCACATCTCGTTGCAATTTATTACACATAATATGAACATGGCATTTGCCCATCTTACACTTGAATTGTTTATTTACAATATCAATGGACATCATAATCATATATATATTAAAGAGATTTAAGTTTGGTGCTTTAGTTTATTCCCATGCATTAACACTCTAAGATAAGTATTTTGTTTTGCTAACATTGCCACAACCCACATTTTTTAATAAACGGATGCAACCACTATCCTTGTATAATTTCTTTCTTGTTCCTTGTCTTTACTTTAAATACACATACTAAAGCAAAATTGTTACATAACATGTTTTTGAAATATGCATTATTTTTTTGTTTGGCTATGGCATAGTGTAATCTTTAATTGTAAAATGTGTTAAACACAATCCCTCCCTGAATATGCATTGTGAAATGTTATGGTTTTAATTGTAAAATGTGTTAAACACAATCCCTCCCTGAATATGATATGCATTGTGAAATGTTATGGCCTTAATTGTACAATGCATTAAACTATATAATTTTCAATATATAGAATTTTGTAATGCATATGTTGATTGTAAAATCGTTCATTGCATTTTCTTGATCATTATTACATGTTAAGTGAGCCACAATTGTTTTGAACTTGTTTCATGATGTCATGTTACCTAAAACTTTATGTCACTTTTATATTGTTGTTTTACTTNAATATTGGACTAAACACTAGCCTACATGGCATCATTGTTGCATCCTATGCTTATGTAGTTGGCTCAATTGTATTTATTGCCCCTTCATGTCACCAAAATAACTATTAATACAAACTACAACTCATAAATGGCGAGTCAAAAAAAAATACGACAACTTTATGTTTGTCCTATATCTTGTGTTCCCCGAATTGCTTTCTCTTAAACTTGTTTTTTGCTATTGTTCTAAATATTCTTCCAATTGCCTCTTAGCACTATAAAATAATAACTAATGCACTTTGCATATGCTTTAGCTATACCTTAACAATGCCTTTAAAAATTTATACATGCAAGTGTAACAACCATTAGCCTTAGGTTCTGCCATGATGTACTTGTTCAACAATATCATGCACAATGGCCAAATGGGTTGTCACAACCTTCGCAATGGCATGTGAACCTTCATTGATCCTTTGAATGAACTCATAACTAGAAAAAAAAAATGGAGTCTTTTGCAAAGAGCATCATTAAGGAAATGATTTCATTTCAGGAAATATTAAATTGTTGGAAACATGTGAACGAATTTCCTCACGCGGTCACATGTGCATGCATGCAATCTATTTATGAACTTCTCATGTAACTATGTGATCTATTCATGATCAGTTTGTGTAACTGACTGATAGATGTTATATATGCAAGCATACCCATAGAGGTGTGAGTGCAATGTGTAGTGAATGTGTGAGAGCAAGACGTAATATTGAGGTGTTGTGTGTATGAGAGGAGAGGATGGTTGTATGCTTGGGTTGGCTATTGCAGTTCTCCCTTGAATAAAATAATATTGATTATCATTGTCGTGGTTTTTTCCCTCATTGGGTTTCCACATAAATCATTGTGTCAATTGTGTGTTGTATGTGCTTAGTTTTATGCGTGTTTGATCCTACTTGTTTATGCTATGTTTTGCCTTCGTTGCCCAAAAAGTGGTATTAGAGCAGGTTGAGTAGGTGTCGCAGGTGAGCCAAGGTGAATTGTGTGCAGGTCTCATGTGAGCGCAAGAAGACATGACTAAAGAAGGCAGTGATTGTGTGAGTATCTGGTCACAACTGTGTGGTCTAACACAAAAGATGTCATTAATTATGACACTGTTGTGGGAGCTTTCTTGTCTGAGGAGATAAGGAAAACATCTGGTAAAGAAACCTCAACAACAGAAGCAATGGTGGTCAGAGGTCGATCTACAAAAGGAGGGAAAGATCATAAAGGTACAGTGAGGTCTCAGTCAAATGACAGTAAGGGTAAGCCAAAATGTTGGTTTTGTGGAAAATTTGGGCATCTCAAGATGGATTATTGGAAATGACAACAAGCATCCAAAGAGGACTCCACAAAAAAATCAAATTCAACTACAGGTATGGTTGATGAAGTTTTGTTCGTCGCTTGTGTCTCTCCATCAGTGTTCACATAGAAGGTGCAGGGCGGTGATGGTTGAGTCACCATGAAATAATAAAAAATAAAAAATAAAAATTGTATTTACTCTGGAGTTGTAGAAATTATTGATTGCATGTAAATGGGCATATGTTTGTAAGCCCTGGATAGGCATGCGTACCCCTGGTTTATCAGGTCACCTATGAAAATTCTAGACGTAGATTTAGGTAGATTGAATATGTTGGGAAGGCATGTATGTTGGGTTAATCTTGACTCGGTGAAAGAGATAATGAGTTAAATATGTTTTTAGGTCAAAGCAGATGGTTTTTCGGGTCCATGTGTTTTGGGTATCACGTGGTATTGTCCATGGATTGCATGTAATGAAACCTATAAAAGGCTTGGTGAACTCCATTGTAAATGGGCATGGAGGTAAGCAGTGAAGGATTACTTGGTTGGCTTGGTCAAATTTGGTCAAGGTTGTTCGAATGCAAAGTTTGAGGTGGAGTGGTGTGTCTGGTTTAGAAAGGTGGGTTTGTAGAAAGGTTGATGTGTTGGCAGGTCAATCAAGTGTTTGAGAATATATGATGAAGGTAAGTTCATATCCATGGAACTTAGAAAGTATTGCAAGGAAGTTGGGATCGAATAGGCATGTTCAATAATGCCAAGTTGTGGACAGAAGCGGTTGTGCTATATGGTAACTCGATCACCATCGGTTGCAAAAGACAAGAAGATTCAGGAAGAGGTATGAACATGTCATCTAGTAATTACTCAAATGTGAAATTATTTGGTTGTGATGCTTATGTTTTTTTGTCGGCAGCCTAAGCATGACTCAGATCAAATAGGTATATCTTTGATATGGTGATGATGTTAAGGGGTGCATACTGTGGGATCCTACTACCCACAGAATCATCATGGACAGAGATGCAGTGTTTGATGTATCTCCTTTTATAAAATCAAACATAGTAAAATATGAAAGGTTTGAAGCATGATTGGTAGCATAAAGGTATTTGGAAGGTATTGATTTCCATGAAAGTTTCTCACCGGTTGTTAAAAGCTTGTTTCAATTCATGTTGTGTTATCACTGGTTGTGATAGTACAGCTAGATGTTAAAATTGTTTTACATGGAGTTTTTAGGATAAGGGGATGTATATGGAACAACCAAAACGATTAGTTCAGAGTTGCAATAGAAGATTTGTTTGCAAACTCAAAAATCATTGTATGGCCTTAAGCATGCTAGGCAAATGGTACAAGATGTTTGATTCCTTCATGGCGAGCCAAATTTTACAAGAAGTGAGTATTACCATTGTGTTTATGGTATATTCATTATCTTGGTGTTATATGTTATGCTTGTTGCAAGCACAAGCATGGTTGAGGTCAACATGTTGGCTCAGCTGGTTAGGACATTGTTATGAAGGATCTTGGAGCAACAAAATGAATCTTGGGCATGGAAATACACAGAGCCATGAAATATGGTAAGCTTGGTTATCACAACAGAAGTATGTGGTGAATATACTTAGGAAATTCAGTATGAATAATGTGAAACTAGTAAAATCCCTTTGGCTTTCCATTGTAAATTCTCTTCAAGTTTATGTTCTAATTGATGAAGAAGAAAAGGGTTATATGTCTCGAGTATTATATGATAGTAGGAAATTTGATGATTGTGATGGAGAAATGGTCATCATTTCACATGTAGTTGGTGTTGTCCATAGAAACATGGAAAAACCAGGTGAAGAGCATGGAAATGGGTGTTTCAAACATAGAAGCACAAGTACCACCTACAATGATTGCAGTGATTTGGTCTGTGGTTATGATTCATGAGATTTGGACAAGTGCATCGGTTTATTAGATAGGTTACTGATGGAGACAGAATGGTCCATACTGGAGTGAATCGTGCAGGGATGTTCACGTAACGGTATTGTTAGAGAAGTTGTGAAGCTGTGATGATGTTTGGCTTCTCTTGCAGGAAAGGTGATGGATGAATTAATTAAGGGCATGATATATTAGGAAAATTGTTGTCAAGGTGGAGATTGTTGGACACATGGCAACGAATTTCCTCATGCGGTCACATGCACATGCATGCGATCTATTTATGAATTTCTCGTGTAACTATGTGATCTATTCATGATCAGTTTGTTAACTTGGTGATAGATGTCATATATGAAAGCATACCCATAGATGTGTGAGTGCAATGTGTAGTGAGTGTGTGTACTGAGGTGTTGTGTGTATGAGAGGAGAGAATGGTTGTATGCCTGGGTTGGCTATTGTAATTCTCCCTTGAATAAAAGAATATTGATTATCGTTGTCGTGGTTTTTTCCCTCATTGGGTTTCCACATAAATCATTGTGTCAATTGTGTGTTTGATGTGCTTAGTTTAATGTGTATTTGATCTTGCTTGTTTATGCTTTGTTTTGCTTCTACTTCCCAACAAAATTTTGTTTCTTTCGTATTGTCATTTGTTTGAACATTGTCCATTGTATTTGTTAGTGTATCATACTTGTAACAAAAAAAAACTTGTTCTTCATAGCAAGCTAATGGTAAGAAAATTTTACATGCTACCATTTGAACTTTTATGTACTACCTACAACCATTTAATATTAGCACCTTCTCTTCCACCAAATGATCTATCACATTGTGCTCATTGCAACAAAGACAAACCTTTTTATTATGATCATACACTGCAATGAACAATGGAAAAAGAAAACAAGATTATCAATTACACTTTACGTAAGCCACTACTACAACAATCCATCCCACATCTCGTTGCAATTTATTACACATAATATGAACATGGCATTTGCCCATCTTACACTTGAATTGTTTATTTACAATATCAATGGACATCATAATCATATATATATTAAAGAGATTTAAGTTTGGTGCTTTAGTTTATTCCCATGCATTAACACTCTAAGATAAGTATTTTGTTTTGCTAACATTGCCACAACCCACATTTTTTAATAAACGGATGCAACCACTATCCTTGTATAATTTCTTTCTTGTTCCTTGTCTTTACTTTAAATACACATACTAAAGCAAAATTGTTACATAACATGTTTTTGAAATATGCATTATTTTTTTGTTTGGCTATGGCATAGTGTAATCTTTAATTGTAAAATGTGTTAAACACAATCCCTCCCTGAATATGCATTGTGAAATGTTATGGTTTTAATTGTAAAATGTGTTAAACACAATCCCTCCCTGAATATGATATGCATTGTGAAATGTTATGGCCTTAATTGTACAATGCATTAAACTATATAATTTTCAATATATAGAATTTTGTAATGCATATGTTGATTGTAAAATCGTTCATTGCATTTTCTTGATCATTATTACATGTTAAGTGAGCCACAATTGTTTTGAACTTGTTTCATGATGTCATGTTACCTAAAACTTTATGTCACTTTTATATTGTTGTTTTACTT
>SNQJ01S0195232.1:0-17545 GCA_010110895.2 Picea sitchensis | reverse complement strand
ATGAAGTACTAACCCATTGAAATATAGCTTACATATATATGTTTGTTGTTGTCTTGTTCTAGGCAGGTGTTCTTCATTGGGGATTTGCTTTATTATTGGTTGTTTAGCCGGGACTTTCTGTTTGGGTGGTGACTTGTGAAGGGGGAAAACCTTATCTTGGTCTTATTAGCCTTTTGCCCCTTCAAAACCACAGGTCACCGGGGACGTCTCCCCTGGGCCTAACCTCCCTAAAGAGAAAGAACCTCCCCATCATGGTGACATTGGGTGGGATAGGTTCCTGTTACGCTAGTTTGGCCTTCAATCTTATAGCCTTTTTCCTAGCTACAAACTGTGCGATAACATTTTGGCGTCGTTGTCGAGGAACACTGAGTCAAACCTTCCTCAGACAACAACTTTTCGGTAAGCTTTGCCTCAGAGACTCTTTTCTTACAAGCTTACCTGGCAACTCCACTAGGGTGTTTTCCCTATTTCTTTGATAGCTTCAAGTAAACTATCTAGCGACTCCACCAATGACGACCCGTAGCGGACGTCAGTACTCAAACCCCTCTATTGTGGCTGCTATCATCCCTGCAAGCCCTGCTCCTCTTCCTGACCCACATAAGTGGTCTCACCCAGAGGCTTTCAGCTACTTTGACCTAAGTAACATCCAAGGTGGTTTGCATGATTTGCCCAAAGATGCCAATTCCTAGTTACGATTTTTCTCAGGAAAAGGGGTTTCTGGTAACTCGCATTAGACTCATTTTTGTGATAGCTTTGAATTTCATCAAACCAATCAGGAACATCTCGATGTCTTTATGAGGCTTTTTGCAAGTTCTCTTGTAGGGGATGCCAAGACTTGGATCGATGCTCGCCCAAAGGGAGGCATAAAAACTCCTGAAGAGTTGGAAAGAGCCTTCAAAATAAGGTGGTGCAATTGTCAACACACACAAGACTTATATTCTCAATACCTTGATATCTGCAACGATTCCTGTGAGGGCGTTAGGGATTTCAGTGATAGGGTCAACCTTCTCCTTAAAAAGGTCAGGCCAAAGCTCAACTCAGAGGAAGCTATCCTCGAACATTATTTGAATTCATTAGAAGGTCTCTTGCAGTTTACCCTCAAGGACCAGTCACCCTCAACCTTGGAGGAAGCACAAGATTTAGCCTATCAGATTGTGAGGAATCTTGAATTCGAAGACTGCATCTATCATGTTAACCTTTCACGCAATAATGACCTTTGGGACACCGGTAATGCTTTGGTTGTTAAACTTGAGCCCCTGGAAGTCTTTGAAGTTGAACTCACACCTCCCAAAAGGAAATGGAGTTTCTCCTATACCAATGTACATGACACCTCTTTTTAGGAAACTCCCATAGAGCTCGAGCCTTGCCAAGACAAGGAGGAAGAAGCCAAGACTTCATTGTCACAAACCTTTGAGCATTGTTCTCTCGAAGAAGCTCCCCTCTTTATCCATCAAGTAGAAAACTTTGGTTCGAAACGTGGTGATATCACGCCCTTCTACGTCACTCTCCAAGTCAACAACGCTTTCCTCCATAACTATGTCTTACACCCAAACGCCTCAACCAACATTATGACAGAGGAAAACATGCAACATTTAGGTTTGAGCCTTTCACAGTCAAATGTCGGAGGTGGCTTTGCAAAGGGGGTCATTAAGGAGTTAGAAATTGCCTTTAACTCTTTCCCTAGTGCCCCTTTCTCTATAGATGTGATGGTTATGGATGCCATGAGAAGTTGGGGTATCATCCTCAACAAAGACCTCATAAAACACTTGGCCAAGAGTTTTCAAGACAAGGAATCTAAAGCGATCGTCCCTCACCCCGAGGGAGGATTCTTCACTATCCACAAAGAACCTTTCGTAGGCTCCCTAGTTGAAACCTTTGATGAAGCAAGCAACCAACTCTTGTGCATTGACAGTGACGTAAGTAATTGGTTTGTCCAAGAAGGAAGCTTAGATTTTGACACCGTTGAAGAGTCTGAAGGGATCTGGACTTTGGAGTTTGATGGATCCCACTCAAACTCCGGATCATGCGCTGGAATTGTCTTGACAGCCCCTTCCAGTGAAGTCTTTTACCATTCATATAGGCTAGAATACCATTGCACCAACAACATTGTCGAATATGAGGCCTTGATCCTAGGTTTCAACCTAGCAATTGACAAAGGCGTTGCACACCTAAGGGTAAAGGGAGACTCAGACCTCATAGTTTCACAAGTGATGATGAAATTCGCTACAAAAAATGAAAAATTGAAGAAGTACCGGGACTTGGCCCAATCCCTTTCAAGATCCTTCAAGGTAGTGTCAATTGAAGCCATTCCTCGGGAAGAAAACCACATGGCAGACGCCTTGGTTGTTTCTGCTTCCACTTTGTAACCTTGTGAGGGACCACTTCGTGACTTATGCAAAATGGAGGTCCTCTTTAGACCTTTTGTCCCCAATAACTTGGAGTATTGGCAAGTTTTTGAGGATGATGATCAAATCATCAGGTTCATGGATAACAACAAAGAATTCACCGATTCCCAGATTAATTTTCTAGCTGATTCCATGAACCTGGAAGTTATAAACCTTCAGAACAACACCTTGCCTAAAGGTTGCATTCCTTTGGAGAACCTCTTTGACAGACACAATGTTTTCAAAGGGAAAAGGCCCAATAAACAAGCTGAGACATATCAACCCAAAGTTGGCAAGCCAAATACAGAAAGAACTCCAAAAGATGGTTGACGCTGGTATCATAGCACCCATCAGGTATTCTTCTTGGATGTCAAATTTGGAAGTTGTCCGAAAAAAGACTGGTGACATACGCTTATGTGTTGACTTCAGCAACCTTAACCAGTTATCTTTGAAAGACAATTACCCTCTCCCAAACATGGAACATCTACTTCAGCGGGTTACAGGGGCAGGGATGATGTCTATGCTAGATGGGTTTTCAGGATACAACCAAGTTTTGCTCAAGAGAGAAGACCAACTCAAGACTGCATTTACTACACCTTGGGGAACCTTTATGTACTTAAGGATGTCGTTTGGCCTTATGAATGTCGGTGCTACCTTTCAAAGAGCAATGGACTTTGCCTTCAGGGACCTCATACAAAAAATCATAGAGATTTACCAAGATGACCTTACAGTTGTGTCCAAGGATAGGAAAGACCATCTCTCACACCTCAGGATTGTTTTTGAGCGATGTAGGAAGTATGGTATCTCGCTGAACCCCAAGAAATCAGTTTTTGGGATCGATGAGGGAAAGTTGTTAAGACACGTAGCCTCGCAAGGAGGAGTCTCCATTCATCCCGAGAGAGTCCAATCAATAAAGGATGTCCACCCCCCAACCAACAAGAAATCTTTGCAATCCTTTTTCGGAAAGATCAGCTTCATTTGTAGATTTGTACCAAACTTTCCCGAGAGGATAAAACCTTTGAGTGCTTTGCTGAAAAAGAATGTTGCTTTCAGATGGGGCAATAAGACCAACAAATCCATTGAAGATATAAAAGATGCTATCTCCCAAGCCACTGTCTTGATCAGCCCTGATTTCTCACGAGACTTCATAATATTCCCGTTTGCCTCACAAGATACTATTGGAGGTGTTCTAATGCAAAAGGATGTTGATGACTATGAACACCCCATGGCTTTTATGAGCAAGGTCCTTAGAGATTCCGAATTAAATTATTCCATCACGGAGAAACAAGCGTATGCCTTGGTCAAGTCCCTTAAACACTTTAGGAACTACGTTGGCTACAATAAAATTAAGGCTTATGTCCCATACCCAGCAGTAAAGGATGTCTTATCACAACAAGACTGCATGCGTACTAGGGGAAAGTGGGTTTCCAAAATCCAGGAGTATGACTTAGAAATAAAACCCACTAAAATAATAAAGGGACAGGGTTTAGCCCAGATGCTAACCGAGAGCAACCAAGAAGCTATAAAAATGGGTGAGAATGAACAAATAAATGTGATGGTCAGCAAATTAGAACATGATGAGTGGTAATCTGATATCATCTATTACCTAAAGAACTTGTCTTGCCCCGATCACCTAATAGACTACAAAAGAAGGGCTTTAAGACTAAAGGCTATGAAATACTACTTAACCGAAGACGGAATTGGGTGGAAGAATCCCGATGGTGTCATACTTAGATGTGTAAACAAAGAAGAAGCAAAGAAGCTACTAGAAGAATTGCACTCTGGATACTGTGGTGGACACTTTGCAGCTCGTACTACTGCCCACAAGATCTTGAGCGCTAGGTATTATTGGCCAACACTTTTCTCCGACACCCACCAACATGTCTGATCTTGCGAGCCCTGCCAGCACTTCTCCGGTAAACCAAAGCTCCCAGCACAACCCTTGAAACCTGTAGTGATAGAAGCACCTTTTCAGTAGTGGGGTTTGGAATTTGTTGGAGAGTTTAAGGACAATTCAAGCAATGGCTACCGGTGGATCCTAACAGCCACGAACTATTTCACTAGATGGGTTGAATCCATTCCCACAAAGAAAGCCACCGAGGAAGTAGTCATGAGTTTTCTAGAAGACCGGATCATAACTAGGTTCGGTGTCCCTTCCAAGATCACCACAGACAATGCCAAAGCTTTCAGCTCATATGCTATGGTAGAATTTTGTTTCAAATATGGCATTGTCCTATCCCATCCCTCCAATTATTATCCACAAGGGAACGAATTAGCAGAATCAAGCAATAAAAATCTTATGAATATTTTGAAGAAGATCGTGGGGGAAAATAAGAAGTCATGGGATAGAAAAATCAAGTATGCCATATGGGCGGACCAAATAACAACAAAAACCTCCACAGGAAGAACTCCTTTTGAGTTGGTATATGGACTAGAAGCAAAACTTCATGTGAACCTCCAGATTCCTATCCTCCGCTTCACCCAACAATATGCTACAGATACGGAAGCAATTCAAGGACGAATCAACCAGCTAATAGAACTAGATGAGACGAGGAGGAGTGCCCTTGGTCAAATAGAAAGAAACCAGGAGAAGATAAAAAACACCTTTGACCATAAAGCCAAGGAAAGAAACTTCGTCGAAGGAGATCTCGTACTGCTGTGGGATAAAAGAAGAGAGAAGCCTGGTATGCACAAAAAATTTGACAGTTTATGGACAGGCCCTGATAGAATCATGGGTTGTGTAGGTACGAACTCTTTCAACCTAGAAACCATGGAGGGAGAGAACCTGAAGCTGTCGATAAACGCTTTACACATCAAGCGTTACTATCCACCGGCAACCTGACTTCACAGGTAACTTCAGGTAAGTAGGCATTTTGCACTCGTGTATTATATCATTTGCATTGCATGTTAGTTTACTTTTATATTCACACTTATTGATTGTTTTCTTTCAGTCAATATATATATACATGTATGCTGGGGTGGCATTACCACCCCAATTTTGCTACTGATACTTCTTTCGAGATCGAGCAGGTCTGCAGGTTGTGCCTGAGATGTTGAGGTTCTCATGTGGTCTACGGTGAGCACATGTCCCCGAGTTGGAGCCAGATGTTATCCCCACTTTTTAGGGATCACTAGGAGATCATGTCTCGAGGCCCACAGGTCCTAGACATGAAGTACCGAGAACAGGATTGACCTGAGCATCGCCCTGGAGGGCCCATCTTTTCTTCTTCCATCGTCCTTATCTTGTCAGCAGCAGTAGCATCCATCACCATCAGCTTGGTCCTGTACCAGAAAGAGTTCTTGCTCCATGAGGTAATTGGTCCAGGTATCATGGTATGTGTCACCTTTGGTCATTAAAAATTTTAAATATATGCATCTGAGTCCTTTTATTTCTAACAACTGCTTGGATCTTACATTTGCCCACTTGACCATGTTTGGGGGGATTGACAGGGTGTCCTAGCAAGCCTTTGTCCATAGGTTTTGGTTTTCCACTTGGGGAGGACTTCTGAAAGGCCATCGTCCGCTCCCATCATAGCACCACTGTTTCATCTTATTTCTCACTCATTTGTCCCACTCCCCTTGTTCGGGCATCGGGTTGACCTATTTTCAGGATTGCACCTTATCTCGTGGGAAGAAAGGGCTAAAGGCCTAGAAGGTAAAACTAAGCTGGTAAAAGATAAAAGCCTAAGAATAAAACCTCGAGATGCTTCACCCAGGGATCCCCAAGAAAGCAATAAAAGGCTTCTCAGCAAGAAACAAGAGGGACTCGGAAAAAATAATAAAACAAGACCTAGTCAAAGGATAGGGGGTCTCATCACGAGCCAACCTATTAGGTCCATGGGTACCTAGCAGTATGACATTGCCACCAGCTGGTTACCACACCAGGGCAGTGACTCTTGCTTGCATGGCCAAGGGAAAGGGGTTCTCATCACGAGCCAACCTTTCATTTCTGTTAAAGGACTTGTGGGTAACGCTACCACCACTAGTCACCACACCAGGGCAGTCTCCCCTGATTAGCTCTTGAACAAAAAGAAAAAGAAAAGAAAGAAAAGAATAAAAGAATAAAGGCAAGAATGGGCTTGGAAAGAGTGCATCTATGACAGGTACAGCTCGCCTTCTACAAAGGCACCCACAGATAACACATTGCATCCTTGGCCCTCACTGCACCCACATGCTTGGACTTCCCTTAACCACATCAACCACTCACATGGTTTTGATGAGGTTTTCTTCTGGGAACTCACCTTTTCTGATGGACACTAGCCCAATAGAACATTTTGTCTTTTCCTCCAGATTTGTGTAGCAAGCTTGTGCAATGTCTTTGAGCTATTGATAGATGTATTAGGAATTTTATGCATATGTTTAATAATATTAATGATGAGATGTGATTGACATTGCTATGATCCCTGTGACTGATGAGCCCATGGAGGGCGTAGCTTTTGATGTGCAGGACCATGCCTGACAGACAAGTACCATTTGGACCGGTACACATGGGGAGATGATCAGTTCAGACCTCCATGGGGCTGAAGAGCCCACCAGATGGATGTTGTGACCCCATCAGGGGGCAGAGACAGGGCAGAGGATGATTAGAGACTTTGCACCAGAGAAGAAGAGAACGTTCCACCAAAGGCACCCCGACACTGCTTGGCCTAGTGGGATTGACCCACTTTCAGAGGGACGTTGGCTCTAGATGGCCCAGGACGTCACCAGGAGGCTTATGACGTCATCATGAGCATGTTGGCAAATGGACAGGGCAGTTTGCACGTGTGGCAGCTTGGAGAAGCCCAATGAGGGCTAACGTCTTGCTTTAGGAGGCTACATTTGCCCTGATAGGGACGTCACCCTAGGAAGGGGTGACGTCTTACCTTTTTTGCTTGATTAGGGTTTTAGTCTAGCATTTAATGTAAAAACAATATAATTTTGATATTATGGCCTTGTCGGCCTTTTTATGACCTAAAAAGTAAATTAGGTCATTGATACAGTATATATTGACGATTTTCATCCTCATTTTATCATCACAACTGACTCACTCATTAGTGAGGTCTGAAATTGGCGCCCTCTCTTAGGTATCTGGATGGAATAAGTGATGCGCACTTGTTGAAGGAAGTGATTTTTGGCATTTATGGTGTTTCTCTTGAAGGAAGGTGTTACCACTAGGGTTTGCATGGTTATTTCTTGGTGAATTGTAAGTATTTTTCTGCAAAACTTCTTGAATGAATGGTTGTAGTTTAATTTCTTGCATGTATTTATGATTTTGCTGAATCAAAACCCTAGGTGACAAGCACACAAGTAGGTCTTTGTCTCATGTCCCCTGATAGAGAAACTTTCAGCCATTGAAGAAGGAAGAAAGAGCCTAGCCGTAGCTACACTCCTATTTTCTTCTTCCTCTTTGCTAGCCGTACCATTTGAAAGCCAAGAAGAGTGAGACGTCCCTGGCCTAGGTCTACTACACTAGGGCCATACTCTTTCTAGGGTTTGCTAAAAGGCCTTGTTGTAGCAACACCTCACCTAATCAAACCCTGTTGTTTTGGTTATATTTTTATTCTGAGCTAGTCGTTTTGCCGGGAAGGAGGAGAGAGCACGAGGCCTTGCTTTAGCAACACCGGAGTGAGCCTCTCTCCCCTAGGGTTTTGATTCTGTTTTAGCAACACCGAGTGAGCCTCTCTCCCCTAGGGTTTCCGATTTTGAGGCCCTGCTTCACAACAACTCAAAACTCTTCCCTGTAGTCTTTGAAATCGTGCATCCTTCAACCTTTGCGTCCTTCACTTATGACTCCATTAAACCCTAAGGCATTGATCTGAAAGTCCTATAACGTTGAAGTGAAGTTGATCAAATAACTCTCTAAATTCTTCGAATTTCAAACCCTAATCTACTAACCCTAAGTTGTTGACGTCATCATTGGATATTTCATCTTTATTGCAACAACATTTTACTTTATGAGCAATTGAATGGTGGTTTAAAGCATTTTTTAAATGGAGTGGTGATTGGTTACATTGAATGCCACATTGTTCCAGTATTTATTGGTGAAGTGTTATATTTTTCATTTTCTATTGATAAGCATTGACTTCGTCAACATTTATTGCTAATTGCTTATATATATATATATCAGATAGTATTATGAAGTACTAACCCATTGAAATATAGCTTGCATATATCTATTTGTTGTTGTCTTGTTCCAGGCAGGTGTTCTTCATTGGGGATTTACTTTATTATCGGTTGTTTAGCCAAGACTTTCTGTTTGAGTGGTGACTTGTGAAGGGGGAAAACCTTATCTTGGTCTTATTAGCCTTTTGCCTCTTCAAAACCACAGGTCACCGAGGACGTCTCCCTTGGGCCTAACCTCCCTAAAGATAAAGAACCTCCCCATCGTGGTGACATTGGGTGGGATAGGTTCCTGTTACGCCAGTTTGTCCTTCAATCTTTTAGCCTTTTTCCTAACTACAAACTGTGCGATAACAGGCACCAGTCAGCATGACCTCGCACAAGGTCAGCAGATGCCGAGCCTTCGAGGCTGGCGAGTTTCCCAGCTTTTCAAGCTGGAGGGCCAACCTGTGTGGTTGTAGGTGTTTCCTAACCTTGGTCTAGATGGGTAGTGTGTGCGCACTACATCACCTAATCCTTGTGATTAGATGCCTGGTCACTGTGGACCGGTTGCCTTTTGTGCCAACCAGAGGTTACTAGTTTTGTATGAACTAGATGCTAGATTCTGTGTGAGTTGGCGAGTTTACTAGTTTTGTATGAACTAGATGCCATATTTTGTGTGAGCTGGCAAGGTTACTAGTTCTGTGTGAATTAGATGCCAGATTTTGTGTGAGTTGGCGAGTTGCCTAGTTTTGTATGAACCAGCTGAAGCCCCGTGATGACATAAAGCCAGGAAGGATGATGAGACCTTGGATGCATGACGTAGTTACAAAACTTCTTCAATATAGATTCGTGGAATGTCAACAAGTCAATGGTCAAGTGTACAAAAGTGCAGAAGCAGTCGTGACGATCATGCCAGAAGAATAACTTCCTTGCTAAGAGGGAGTGTTGAAGTTTGAGTAGCATCGGAAGTTTGAGTAGCATTGGAAGATATTCTAATTGTTAAAAGTTGAAGAATACTGAATACACTTAACTGCTTAAGCGAAATTTTAATCGAGACTACTTGAGCCTCCTATGGATTTTGAAATTAGATATTTTAGTTCATCAATATAAAGTCCAAAGAGTGGGTAAATATAGGTACCCTTGTTTAACTCCTATTGTGTTGTGTATGCCATTTGTGCTTTCAAGCTTGGTAAGGACTCTGCCAATAAGCATCTCATATGGATTCATCGCCAAAGAGATAGCTAATTCTGCGAGCTGCAAAACATTAAGCCTCTCAAATAGGTATCTCAAATCCGTATCAAAGGCTTTGTAGAAGTTCACGAACCAGCAATATACCTTGCATTTGCTCACTTTTGCTTTCTTGATAGTTGCAAAAGTAAAAATATTGTCACAAGTTACAAGTACAGGGGTTCCTTCAAAAGCCTGTTTGGATTTTAGCCTGCAACTTCTTACACTCAGCCCATTTGGAGATCCCATCACCTAATTTTGTGGTGAAGAGTTTGCCATAATGTGCCAATCATGATAGTCCGATGATTACCTTGTTCAGTGTGATGCCTAGATTTATAAATGGGATGAAGCATATGAGAGATCCAGGAAGGAGTGAAGCCAAAGGAGACAATATAATTGAAAATATCTAACAATATGAACCCCTAAAACTGTTAGACATTTTTAGAGAACACAGCTTCAAAGCTTTCTGTATCCTGGGCTTTATTGGATTGAAGTTTAAAGATGGCTCACATGACCATACGGTTATTAAAGAAACAACAGATAGACGGTTTGGGATTTACAATAATAAGCAATTGGCCGAGGACATTATATAGTGAGGGTAGTTATGGCATAGTTGAGGGCATAAAACAAAACAAAAAATATAGCATAATCATAGAAATACCTGGTATTCGCGAAGCCAGGGTTCAGAAATTTGTAAAGCAACAGCCATGCGTTCTGCCTGTAATCTATGCATGCATTCTGCAAGAGGCTGAAATATCCAAGTAAAGGCAACATGTTCATTTCCCCGTCGTGTATATCAAAATAAACTCAAATAGCATATGCAACCTTGACAAGAAACAATGGTAAATGACATTCAAAAGCATAGATGCTCATGTTAATATCTAACTACTATGGAACAGCCATGTTCTCAATCAACTTCAATGGTACTTGAAAACATTGAGCATGCATGCATGCATATGTGTATGCAGACAGACATGATACAGTTCCAAACCTCAAGCTGCAACTCAGAAAATGTTGAAGACTCGTTACTTAATATTGTCTTCTTAATAAAGCTAAGCACCACAGAATGAACAAAGTTCCCAGCGGATAGATTAATTAGTGAATAGTAAACTATCCAAAACTCAGTATCTCCAGGTTACTTCAAGAAGAGCAATTAATTCCTGGACCAAATACTGGAGATTTATCCTCTTCCTACTGCATAGGCTATTTCGTCTGTTTTTGTATAAATCCTCAACTATAATTAAAATATCATCTTTTTCTGGCAATGTTACCAGTAGAGTACTGCAGGACGGTCAGGCTGAGGAAGCAACAGATTTGCAATATTTTAGGATTCTGGATATAATCAGAATTAGGCTTTTAAAAAATCTGTACAATATGAATATTAAAATACATAAATTTATTACTGATCCAAAATACATGAATTAGCTCACACGCTTTTTGGTTTTCTTCCAAAATTTCTTCTTCAATTGAAGTTCTTAGTGAAGGAATAGATAAACATGCTACAGCTGTCTAGTTTCATCTGGGATCCAGAGCAGATATAGCCCTACAATGTGAACTAGTTGGGAAATGTATCTTTGCCAAATCCTAGACAGATCCCACACCTAATACAACCAGCTACAGATTCTTCTGTTGAAATGGACCAACTTGATAACTATGATATATGCCGACTCAAATCATATCGGTTCTTCAAGTAAATTGAATTGCAAGCTCTAGAAAGAAACAAAGCCCTTGGTCTGTGAAAATCTAACAGTTGCAATAAATACTTAGCTTCTTATCTACGTTTGACTTCATCTTTCCCTACACAAAAAACAAGATCGACAATAATGGGAACCAATCATATTAGGATCCAGGCTAGGGCAATTATGGATAATAGAGGAGACAATCTCAGACGTGAAAGAGCCTGTTTAAGAGAAAATAAGAACAAACAGTTATTAAGGGTCTGTTGATGTTTTGGTAGCTGCGGGAGGATCTTTCCATCCTAGATGACCTTTCTTAGATGCGGAGAAGATTCCAGAAGCAAGAGATCCATTGGATAGATGTTGAAATACCCTAGAAGAGAAGTCAGCCCAGAAGAATAAAGTAATAATGAAAAGACACCTGTCCAGAGAAGAACTCGGCCCAGTCTAGTGGCCAGAAAAACTATAAATAGGGGACGTCTTGGCTCATTTGTACACTCACTCACACTCTCCCAGCTACACAGAAGCAAGGCGCAAGTTTGGAGGAGGTGACGCAGTAGCTGCAGCTGCACAGTTTATTATTGCTCAATCTTTTGGTCTCTCTCTCTTGTGCGCTACTCCTTGAGGAGGTGCGCTACCTTTGTATGGTGCTGCTACTGCAGCTGGGGTGGTATTTCTGGTTAAGTTAGCACTTGTGCTAGGGTTTATCTGATTGGACTTGCTTTGTAAACGGAATCTATCTAAGAAAGGTTGTTGGGTTTTTTTCCCCCTATTTGAGGTTTTTCCCAGGATAAATCTCTTGTGTTCTTTTGTGTCTCTTGTTTATGTTGCTACTGCTCAGTACATGATATATATATTAATGGTAACGAAGTAAAAGAACACTAGTAACACTAATGCTCTGTAAATAAGGAAAATCCAATAGGGTCCAGGGAGACTATCGTTGTCGAAGTAGGGTTTGTAAGCATTTTATTCCCCTTTATAGCTCTAACCCAAAATCATTGATAAGAAACATGTCAATTTACAAAACAAATAAATTGGACACAACCATTAAGCATGGATGTAACCTAAATCAAACTGGATTGGGAGCACAGACTGATTAGTTCATTTACATGAAAGAGTAGATTTAAACACATAGAGGAGATGCTCAGATATTTATTTACCAACTTCCAGCTTGTTACCCCCTCTCACCTAGGGGTAACTAGAGGAGATCATTCTCCATGATCCAAAATTGCAGACAATGATCCCAAAGATGATGATCAACATTCTCCAGAGACAGCAGCCCCTCAAATGCCTCCCCCCTCATTATTGCTCAAGTCATTTACTTGATCAGCGGGTTCATCCGATGATGATGGTCCAGCACACATGAGGTACGTTAGTCATTGTTTCATACAAAGTGTTACATTAAATTCATTAGGCATTTAGGTGAGGATCATTGGTTAAAGTCAAATAATGGATCATGATGCTTGGAAGTTGTGTTTCTTGCCTTGTTTCACCTTGGTGGTCATCCTATTTCTCCTAGTCAAGTGTTGTCACTCTTGGAGAATAGAGATACTACTAGGAGGCCTTAATAGATCTTTTACATTTAGCAACCATATATTGAAAATATAAGCAGCATAAAACAAGCACAAGGAGACACAAAGATTTATCCTGGGAAAACCCCAAACCCGAGGAAAAACCCAACCAACCTTTCTTAGATAGATTCTTTCTAATAATACAATCCAACCATGAACAAGCTCTTCTTCACAAGAGAAAAACTGATAATGAAGAAACCCTGATACAATAACTTATCTCTTTCTCCTTGTCAAACCCTAGTACAGTCAGACAACTGCAGTTCCAGCACCACACAATGTTAGCGCACCTCTCCCAAAAATAGCGCACAAGAGAAATCACAAAAACCACCAAGAACTCCAGCTACAACATCTCCTAGGGTTGCCTCAAACTTGCGCATCCTTTTCCTTGCTGAGTGAGTTGTGTATGTGTCTTCAAATGAAGAACGTATGACCCCTATTTATATTCTTCAAGTCACTTTACTGGGGCCGACTTCTAATCCTAGAAAATCTAATTTTCCCTTTCTTATTTTCCAATGGGGCCGACTTCTCTTCTGGGTTTTCAATATTACTTTATTGTTTTCCTGTGGGCCGACTTCTCTTCCTGGAAACTCTATTTCCACTTTATTCTTTTCCTGTGGGCCGACTTCTCTTCTGGGGTGTTCTTCAATTGTTCAATGGTCTTCCTTTGACTTCTGGAATCTTCTTCTTCTCTAAGAAAGGGTTGCCCAGGAGGGAATACCTCTCGTTGCTACCAAAACATCAACACTCCCTCTTAGCTAGCGAGGTATTCTTCCAAGATGTTTTTTTCTAGTAGTCCCAATCACACGCATCCATTTTACATGGAATGGGCAAGACTACCACCATCGTCTCATGACTACGTTGCAAGCATCTAGTAGCCCCAAGGCTACAACCATAGTCTCACGACTACGCTATGAGCATCCAGTAGTACAAGACCACTGCCATAGTCTCACGACTATGCCACCATAGTCTTACGACTACGCTATGATCATCCAGTAGTACAAGACTATTGCCATAGTCTCACGACTACACTAGGATCATCCAGTAGTACAAGACTATTGCCATAGTCTCATGACTACAATATATGTTTCTACTCTCCTAGTCGTCCCAATCACACCCATCCACTTCACATGGTATGGGAAAGACTACTACCATAGCCCTAAGGCTACGCCATGGTCCCATTCACACCTAGCCACTTCACATGGCATAGGAAAGACTTCTACCAGGCTACATTCTACTCCCTCAGTCACTTCACATGACTGATATGGAAAACCCTTGGCCAGAAGGAGAGCCCGCTAGAGGAGAAACATCACATCTCCCTCTTAATGAGGGTGGACATTCTGCATCACGCCAAGCTTAACTCTGCAGTGCTCATACTTCACCCTAGACAGAGGCTTGGTGAGCATGTTTGTTGTTTGCTCATCTATGGATATGTACCGGAGCTCCACAGCTCCTCTCTGCACCATGTCTCGGATGTGATTGTATTTGATCTCTATATGCTTTGACTTGTCATGAAAGACTGGATTCTCTAAAAGCTTCACACAACTTTGATTATCACAATATATCAAGCTTGGCTCCAACTCTAGATCAAATAACCCTGCACGCAACTTCTAAAGCCACACTGCTCCATGGCTTGAAACACTGGCTGCTATATACTCTGCCTATGTTGTAATAAGTGCCATTGACATCTGTTTTTGGCTTAATTATGAGATCATACCTGATCCCAAACTGAAGCAACATCCTAATGTGCTTTTCCGATCCACTACACTCCCCACCCAGTCAGAGTCTGTATAGCCTTGCAGTTTTACTGCACCATTCGAGACATATCTGAGTCCATATCCAACCGTACCATGTAGGTACCTCAACACATGCTTTGCTGCTATCCAATGTACATGTCTAGGCTCAACCATGTACTGACTCAATGTGTTCACTGCAAAGCATATATCCAGCCCGATGTTAACCAGGTACATCAAGAATCTGATCAACTGTTTGTACATCGTGGGATCAACCAAATCAGAAGATGAATCACTCAAGAGCTTCAGATTCGTAACCATAGGTGTGGTCATGGACTTGCAGTCCATCATCCCAAATCTCTGCAGGATCTCAAATGTATATTTTCCTTGGCTAAGGAAAATCTCATCTGGCCTTTGCCACATCTCTAATCCCAAGATATAGTGCATCAAACCCACATCCTTCATTTCGAACTCTGAAGTGAGATCCCTCTTGCACCCATCTATGAGCTTCTCATCTCCTGTAAGAAACAAGTCATCCAGATATAGTACCAAGATCAATGGGCAACCATCTTCAACCTTGTAGTAAAGGTTGGGATATGCATCACTCTTGGTAAACCCCAAGCTCATTAGATAACTTTCTATTCTAGCATACCATGCCCTAGGTGCCTGCTTAAGCCCGTACAAAGCTTTCTTCAATTTGCAAACATGGGACTCCTTCCCATGGATTACAAAACCTTGTGGCTGCTCTATGTAAACTTCTTCAATTACACCATTCAAGAAAGCAGTGTTGACATCCATCTGGTGTAATTTCCATCCCATAACAGAAGCAATAGAAATAATAGATCTGATGAAAGTGTACTTTGCTACTGGAGCAAATGTCTCGTCATAATATTCTCCCTCTTTCTGGGAGAATCCTCTAGCCACAAATCTCGCTTTTTACTTCTCTATGTTGCCATCAGCAGCATGCTTGATCTTGTAGATCCATTTGGAAGTCACTACTGACTTCCCTTCCGGTCTCCGAACCACTTCCCACACATCATTATTTATGATGGACTGATAATCTTCCATCATGGCATCCTTCCACACTTGTTGCTTAGTAGCTTCCTCATAAGTGGAAGGTTCTAAATCAATGATTTTACTCATCAACACCACATAGATGGAAAACTTGTGTGGTCTCTTGCACTCTCTAAAAGAGCCTCTGGGAGTTGCTTGTCTTTCAGCTTCCTACAAAGTGTTCTGAAGCCATGTTGGTCTCTTCCTGGTAACTGTAACTTCTTTGGGTTGATCTGTTGAATTTTCACTATGTTTGGCTCAAGCATGAGGTTTATTTCATTTTAGTCATGTACTTAAACCATAAACAAATGCAGCTACACCATTCACAATTGTTGCAATAACCAAGATCACAAGAAGAAATACCATGCACAAGAACACAAGAAATATCCTGGGAAAACCCTTCTCAACAAGGGAAAAAAACCCAGCAATCCTTTGCTATATTCTCAAGAGAAGATCCTCCAACCATGAAACCCTAATGCACACAAGAGGGTGCTATACTACCTTGAAACTTGTGCCCAAGAGAGGTGCGCACTTCAGCCCTAGAAGATGTACTTGCTGAAATTTCCAAATGACAAGTGACTTGTGTGTTTCCTCAATGGGGAAATCACCTTTATTTATACTAGACTAGATAGACCAAAAGTGGTGTCTATTGGCACAACAGGGTCGACCTCAATAACTCGGAAAATAATTAATTATTACATTAAACATTAATTATCTTTCACATATGGTGGAGTAAACCTGTACCCTTTACATCCCAATTAAGGTTATAGGTAAATCTTACTCTCAGACAATATAGCAAGGGATCTCACACATCCACTAGTGCTCAGCCACTAGGGGCACGTCCACTTGTGCTCAGCCACAAGGATGTCCTACTCAACAGATCTTTATCTCATTGAGTCCATAGGAGAATCATCTGGAGTACAATCTCAAGCCTGACTCAACTGAGTCCACAAGGCAGGAGACCACACGTCATAACAACTCAGTCCAAAGTTTGACCCACACCCATCACATGGGCACCTTCACCCCACACAGGGGTACAAATCGTTTCATCTCAATCCAGAGAGGAACAACACACCCAACTCACGGGCATCCTCACCCCACACAAGGGCACACATCGTCTCATCTCAGTCCAGAGAGGAACGACACATCCATCTCATGGCCACATCCAACACATGGTCTCTCTCACAGGTCGACTCACTCAATCTGTGTCTTGGAGGATATCTCACGAAGTTGTAATCATCAACATTCCCTCTCAGCTAGGGAGGCATTCTCCACCAGGCCAATTCTCTCACGGAAGTACTCGAACTTCGTCTTCGCAAGCGGTTTGGTGAAGATATCTACAATCTACTCATGTGTAGGAAGGTACTACACATGTATTGCTTTCCTCTGTACCATGTCTCTGATATAATGATATTTTATCTCAATGTGTTTCGATCTATCGTGAAACACAGGATTCTCAGAGAGCTTCACAAAACTCTGGTTATCACAATGAATAATGGTAGGATCCATCTCATGATCAAATAAATCTGTCAGGAGCTTGCGAAGCCCCACTGATTCGTGGACTGCCACACTCAACACTATATGCGGTACTCAAGGCCACAGAGCTTTGTTTCCTGTTGCACCAGGAAACCATGGCAGACCCCAAGGTAAAACAACAACCAGATGTGCTCTTCCGGTCCACTGCGTTGTAATATGTTATAACATATTACATTGTAATATGTTATAACATATTACAATGTAATATGTTATAACATATTACAATGTAATATGTTATGTTATAACATATTACATTGTAATATGTTATAACATATTACAATGTAATA
>SNQJ01S0195230.1:0-11094 GCA_010110895.2 Picea sitchensis | reverse complement strand
AGGAGTTGAATTATTTGGCTAGAAGAGTTGTTTTCCACCACTCTACATTTCCTATGATTAGACGCCAAACAAGTTTTTCTCCCATAGAAGTGTTCATTAGAATTGGGTCCCTGATAGCAAGTCCACCTTTGATGAGGGGCTGACATACTTGTTTCCAATTCAGAAGGTGGAAATTTTTGGTGTTTGTTTTCCCTCCAGCCCAAAGGAAACTTTGAAGCGCTCTAGAGATTTTTTCCATAGTTCCTTTGGGGGCTAGCATACCTGAACACTGAAAAATAGAGAGGGAAGAAAGTATCAATTTGAGAAGTACTGATTTCCTAGCATGATTCAACCAATGACCTCCCCAACTTTGTATTCTTGCTAAAATTTTGTCAATAACTTCCTACTAGGCTGTGGAAATGTAAGTGATTAGGAAAATTGGCATTCCTAAATATTTGAAGTAGTTCCAGGTAGTGATGATGGGAAAGCCAAAAATTTTGGCAATTTTCTCTTTGATGTGGCCTAGGACATGCCACCTATAGATCCTGCATTTGGATGTATTCAGTTTTCCTCCAGAGCTCGCGAGGAAGGATGCAAGAATTTTCTGAAAGAGGATAGCATTGTGAATTGTTGCTTCCCCCAAGAGAAGAGTATCGCCTGCAAGTTGAGAGTGATTTATCTCCTTAACCTCTCTCGATATAAGCGACCCTAGAAGTCAACCCTTTCTTTGTTATTGTTCTAGTCTATGACTGAGAGTGTCTTCTAGGAGAATGTAAATAAAGGGGGAGATGGGGCATCCTTGACAGATTCCTCTGTTGGCCTTGAAAAATTGTGATGGTCACCCATTTAATAGAGGGGAGATCCAAGGAGAGATGATGCAAGCTCTGATCCAATTGATGAAGTTTTCGGAAAACCCATACACTTTGAGGATTGAAAACAGGAAAGAGTGCTTGACGCAGTCGAAAGAATTCTCCATATCAATTTTGATGACCATTCCTGGGGTTTAGATTTTTTTCTGGAGTGTATGGCTTCTTGCAAAAGCACAATATTATTTGTAATTTGTTTGTCCTTTAAAAATACACCCTAGTTTTTTGAGATTAAATTTGGGAGTAGGGGCTTGAGTTGGTTTGCAATGATCTTGGTGAGGATTTTATAAAAGGAATTGCAAAGGGAGATGTGGCGGAAACGAGAGAAATTGGAGGTGTTGGATTCTTTGGGAATAAGCGCAAGGAAGGTAGAATTTGTAGCTCCTCTATTTTTCTTCTTATAGAAGGTGTAGTTTAACATTTTCTTCAATTCTCATTTGATGATATCACAAAAGGATCGATAAAATATATTTGAAAATCCATCAGGTCCAGGATCTTTATCAGAGTCCATGTCCCAAACGGATTTGGATATTTCTTCTTATGTTATATCCCTGATTAATTGATTTTTTTCATGCTCAGAGACTATGCTTGGAATATTGGCTAGCATGTCTAGAGTGTCTACATTTGTTCCTTCACTGCTTGGTTGCTGATATAATTTGTTGAAGTGATGGAAAGCCTCGTCTTTGAATTGATCAAAAGTGTCAAGTCATTTCCCAGTGTTTGAAATAATGGAGGTAACTGTATTTTTTTTCCTCTGGTTTTGTGCTTTCTTGTGGAAGTAGAAAGTGTGTGCGTCTCCTGCTTTTATCCAGAGCCTTCTGGATTTCAGCCTCCAATGTTCTTCCTCTTTGAGTAAGGAGTGATGTAGATGTTGATGTGCTTATTTTTCAAGAATCAATAGTGATTATGTTACTGTCTCTTCTTCTATAAGGAGCTGAACTTTCACGAGTTTCTCTATCTTTCCTTGCCTTTCTTGTTGTGGTGGGTTAAATGAAGTTTTCACCCAATCTTTGAGCGCTAGTTTGACCGCCTTAAGCTTGTTTTCCCAGATACAATTCAGGGATCCAAAGAAGGGGGTTGACCACGTATTTTGAATAATAGGGGGAATGGATGGATTTTTGATCTAGAGATGGTTGAAGTGGAAAGCGAGGGGGTCGAAGTTTTGGGGATTTGTAAAGTTTAGAGATATTGGATTGTGATCAGAAACGACAGATGGGAGGATATGAGAGGAGATGTATTGGGGGGAAAGTAGGAATTTACTACTGATGAGAAAGCGATCTAGAAGAGATTTTATATGGCAGATTCCATATCGTCTATTGTTCCATGTATACTTTCCTTTGGGTGGTTTGACGTCCTGTAGATCCCACTCTGTGATTAGATCAATTAGATTTTTTGAGAAGGGGTCTCTAATTTTACTGCCTCCTTTATTTTCCCCTGAATTGAGGTAAGTGTTGAAGTCTCCACCTATTATGCAAGAGGAAATATCAATGGTATTTTTAAGCTTTGAAAGGGAGTTCCAACAAGCCATTTTGTCCTTGTAGGAGTTGGGCATATAGACATTGACTACTAAGATGTTATTATTTAAGCATATAGGGGCTTCCGCAGTGCAAGATATTAGATATTATTTTTGGGATTAATTGCATAGTGTAAGTCATTTATATATGACCCATATTCATGAGTCATGAGTCATATTATTGTTATCCTTATTTTTTGAAATAGTTAAAATTCATCTTTGGGTTTCTAGAGTTACCTTGAGAGTCCATATTTGTTCATCTGAAAGAGTTGTTTTGCCACCAGAGGCTCCTTGAGAGATTACAGTTTCTCCAGTTGTGGCTTTGAAAACTTTTTGTTGTTGTTTCTAGAATAGTTGATGCCTCCATTTTGGTCTCCTGGAGGAGGATTACTGAGGGGTTTGCCATATTTTTGAGATCTCTTAGATCTTTAGCTTTAAATTTGTTGTCAAATCCCCTACAGTTCTAGGAGAGAAAATTCATTGTCGAGGGGTGGAGGAAGCCCAAATTCCATGAGCCGGGTAGTTTGATCCTTTAGTGCCTCCTTTTCATGTTGAAGTGTACATGGATTTTTCTACAGATTGGTGCTTGCATTGTGCCTTTTCTTTTGAAGTTATTTCTTCTTTGAATTCCTTATTTGATCTTCGACCTGGATTTCTAGGCTTCTCTAGTGGAAGTTCTCCTTCTTCCTCCTATTTCTTGTGTTGTTCTTTTGAGAGGGGTTCTTCATTTACTTGTTGTTCTATTTCTTGTGTGTCTTCCTTGGAGGGTTTGTCTTCAATTCAATCTTCTGCTATTATGTCTATAGTTGGGGTAGAGAAGGAGATAGGGGCCAAAACATGCATTGAAGGGGGGTTTTTATTTAAAGAGGATTCACCAAGTGGTTCAAAGGAATTTTGATTGGGCAGGAGGGGGATGTTGGAGGGGTTTGGGAAGGATTTTTTGGGGTGTGATTTGGGAGGATGGTTTTGGTGAGAGGGCCTCGGGTTGGGGATAGATCCAATGGAGCTAGGTTCAAAGACTCATCCTTTTCCTCTATTGGCTTTATTCCTAACCTATTGCCAACCTTCCTCTTGTTGTGTTGCATCGACTTCTTGTGGTTGCTTGTTACTGGGGAATTGTTTTTCAAAATGACCATATTCATGACAGGACTTGCATTTGAACAGAATATTCTCGTAATCTAGCTTCTGAATATGGGTCGAGTCATCTAATTTTAACTTAATTGCCTCCGGGATCCCTTTTTCTAGATCTACTTCCACACAAATTCTAACACATGAGTACAAACTAGTTTTAGGTTCAAACCTATCAATGTATTGTCCCATAGTATCACCTATAATTTTTAGAAATTCGTCACCCCAATAGTGAAAAGGAAAATGGGGAAGTCTCACCCAAACTAGAACAACTGAGGGGATGTCATTTTCTGGATCAAAATATGGAGTCCATTTATTTAAGTAAAACCCTCTTGGGTCGAAGAAGTAAGGACCATTTATGAAAATGAGATCTCAATCTTCTTTATATTCAAAGTAAAATATATAGAATCCCTTACCACAAAAGAAGTGGTTCATGCATCCTTGAACCAAAGGATTCCAGTTATGTTCAATATAGAGATCGATCTGTCGCAGTGAAGGCCATACTCCCATGAACTGGTCTACAAGTTCTCTAGAAGCAAAGGAGAGAGCCTTCCTTCTCGCTACGATATAGGGGATCGCCACTTCAGGGATATGATCCAGTTTTTTCATGAACTAGGAGGTGTTGGGACACGTGTGAGGAGTTCTCAGTGAACCAACTAGTGCCTTGAAGGATACGACCTCATCGAGGAAGTCTGCAGGGGGGGAGGGGTGGTCTAGATCCAAGACCGCCAAATCCATAGGGTTCGAGCGAAGAAAGGAGGTGGAAACTAGGGCTAGGGTTGCAGAGCGGGAGAAATTTTGAGAGGGTATTAGAGGATGACATAGTATCTCAAACAATCAATGTTAAAACATCACTGCAGGAAATAGTTTTGTCTCTAAAAGTATCAAGAGATATCACTTGCACTATGGAAGTATACATGGATTTAAACTTTTCTACATTTGTTACAAAATAGAGAGCTAAAATTCAAAGAAGCTATATGAAGCCTAATTGGAGGAAATTTATAGACCTAGAGTTCTGGTATCCACTATCTTTATCAATATTGTAAACAAGGCATTCAAAAGCCTAGAATGTTTTTTATGGTCTGATTTAGTGGCATATATTTTTTTTCTTGTGTTAATGAGAGGATTTTTCATTTAGCGCATGCAAATGCAACAAGATATTGTTGCCCATAGTATTTATTTTAAGTGTTGCATTAAAGAGAAATTGTTTTTGGACCAAAGTGGAAGGTTTCAAGTAAGATGCTAAGTTCAAAGTTTATGTTGTTTATGGAAATGAGATCCAAATGAAAGAAACCATATATCCACAATCGTTAAACAACTCAAATCAAGTTATAGATAGTTATTCTTTTCTTTGGAATGGTTAAATGGAACATTAGTTGCCAAAACCTGTTATTGAGAATCCTTGCAGTCTTTAAACAAAGAGGTAACCCATCTTAACGAATGGCATGAATTTCCTCATCGAAGGCCTCAAGATATTCCCAAATTCGTATAGCATGGATATTCTTTCTAAATGTTGTAGTACCTACAGAATATATCTCAACAAAAGAAGCATTGACCAGTAGGGTTGATCTTGTTTTGGTTTGAGAAATGACTAAAATAAAACATAGAGTATTTAAAAAAAAAAACTAAAAGACATTGCAAGCAAGAGAACATTCTCAAGACTCGTGTTGAGAGAAGGTTTAGAAAGAATTATTTCGATGATGGAGGACATGACTCATTAATTTTTTTCAATTGCGTATAAATTGTGCAAAACAAGAAAACTTGCCATGTGAAACGAATGTTGGTTTCATGGAAATTGACGTGTAAATAGTTGAATGATCTTTTATTTTATTATTTTTGAGAAAATCTCGACTAGTTTGATTTGCTTGTTTAACTAATTCAACCATAACTTATGGAAATTCCCAACAAATTCTATAAATAAAACAACAGACAACCTTATTTAAGAAGGAATTTTTTTTTGAGAGAGAGGTATGCTTGGACCAAAGTGAGGTTTTATTCTTTCATTTATCATTCATCCTCCATTCTTTTCAACATGGATTTGATCAATTTGTTGACACCAGGGAATGTCTTGCAAAGTGGAAGAAGGAGGGAAAGCAGGGTTGAGTTTGGGTTGTGTCATTGAGGTAAATTGTTTATTCTCTTAATTTTGTTGTGTTTTAAGTCTTACTTTTCAGTTTTTATTAGTTTTCTCTTATGCAAATAACTTCCTTGAGTTTCATCGACATTGTTCCATTAGTTTTTTTTATCAATTATTTTTCTTTTAACTAACTGAAACATTAAATGAAAACACAGAAAGATAAAAGAAATACTAACATGTTTAACTTTTCTATCTTTAACTTTTTCAGCATTTAAAAGAAAATCAAAATGGAAATCCATTGCACTTTGTTATTCTTGTGCACCTGAGTAGTGCGTGAGGATTGTTATCAAAGAAAGGGTTCACATATTTCATAGTGTTGAACACCTGGGTAAGTGTGCATGGTTTCACATCAAAGGAAGGGTGTTCATATTTCACAGTGTTGCATGCACTTGTGGAAGTGCGCAAGGATTATCTGAAAGTGCACATCAGACTGAGTCTTATATATATATATATATATATATATATAGGCTTATCTTCAACATGTGGAAATATAAGTGGGTGTGTGTGTGAAAATGAAGTTATGTGTCAGAGACAGTGAATCAAGTTAGGGATCTGATTCTGTGTGTCAGATCAAAGGTGACAGGTGTCGACTTAAGGAGGCTTTGATAGAGAGAGAGAGAGAGAGAGAGAGAGAGAGATGTGCCTATCCTTGTAAAATGTAATCACACTCAAGTTATTAATAATATCCCATCGTTGCATGCAGACAGATCAAACGAAAAGAGATTGGGGGATAAAATCCACCGAAAAAAGGGAAAATGGGGGGACTTAAGTTCAAGGAAATATTTTATTAATATTTTTGAAAAGTGTAATTATGGATATTTATTTATCCTAAGATCCTAAGGGATGGGAACAAGTCACAAAGTGGCTAAAGCTAAGTCTAAAGGTGACAAGTGTCCAGCTTAAGGCTTTGATATTTCTTTTCCGGCCTGTTGTTGAATCCATGGAAAGGAAGTGGGGCAGTCGAGGGACTATTGAGAAGAGAAGGGGAACACTTCCTAGGGTGGGATAGACATGTTGTGAATGAGAGACTGTAGGCTAGTTTCAATAGTGACACCTTGGACTAAACAATTATGTTGATTATCAGAACTTATCCTAGCATTAGGAACCCTTTTTCCCTGGTGGAGTTTAAGACCCAGCTCGAGGGTGACCTCATGCTGAAAGTATATGAGAACTCGAGTCTATAACCAGGAGGAGTGTTTGAGTTTTGTGCAGAGTTGGTGACTTTTCATAAAAGATAAGTGTACTTTATGTTCTTGTCTCATTTACTGTGTGCTTAATTATCTATGTCTGATATGGGTTTAATTCTTGTATGATGTTGCATGTAAGTAATTGTCATTATTCTATATAATGTTGCTTGCACATGTAAGTGTGGTGTTGATATTTAGTATTTATAATAGTACATGCAAAGTATGATAATTGTTGTTAGTTATTCATGTAATTCAACCTTATAATAATGGTCATGAGTCTTTGAGGCAAGGTGAGAATGGTCCTGTGTGCAGGGAAATACTCTGTGCGCAAAAGAGGTTGGATTCGCTCGTGTGTGCAAGGAAGCAATCCGTGTGCACAAGGAAAAAAGAATTTGTGTATGGCACTAGAATGGTTGCACACATAGTAGAAATCACATGTTCGGAATGGACTACATGCACAATATTGTTGTTTTCTTAGTATGCTTGTGCACACAGTTGTTTTGTGTTACTTTTTCTATTATAAGTTGTGTCAGAAGAGGAAATATTGGGTGGCGCAACCCAGCTTGGGGTTGAGCGCTGTTGGTAGTAGGCTGAAGTGGGAAAGAAAACATGCACAAAGAAAAATGACATCTGGAAGAGAAATCGTGGGAAAGAAAGTGTGCAGGAGGAAAGCAACAACTGGCAAGAAGAACAACACATGTGCATCCAAGAAGGAGGTGACAGCTGGAAGGAAGCAACAAACGCATGCAGAGAAGGAAGACCTAATGACAGTAGGGTTAGGTTTTTTGTAAGGTTTTTGTGTAAATGGTTGAAGAGCCTGATAGATATAAATATAGATACAAAGGTATATTAGAGGAGTTCGGAGTTCGGAGAGATTCGCTAAGGTTGAGATTTACTATTGTTGTAAAGTTGAGATCATTTTTATGTAATGTTTTTTATTAGATGTACTATTTTATGTAAAGCAAGTGAGCTAAGAGGAATAGAAAAGGTAGATCTCGAGGATTAGATATGTGTTATATTATTTGCACAAGTAGTAGCATTTGCATTGTATTGAGCATTTTGGGGGGGTTGACGGTGGGCTGCTAGGCCCCCCCTTGAGGGGTGCAGGGGGTGAAATCCCCCTGTGCGGGGGTTCAGGGGTAGCACCCCCGAGAAAAAAAAATTGCCTCGGGAAATGTGTAAGAAATCTTAGTGAGGAAGACCTTATCATAGGTATGGAGGAACTCAAGAGTAATGTCAAGGTTAAATTATACATAATACCCGTGAGTAATTCCCCCTTGGACCCCCCCCTCCCTTGTCGAATCATATCCCCCCATCGATTTCATCCTTCTCGTATCACATCCATTGATCACTATTTTTATTAATCATTTCAATGTTCATAATACATCATTTCTCCCTTGACCATATTAATCAACATGGGATCTTTTCCCCAATCATATCGGTTCACAAAGCTAATTCATATCTATACAATTTCATTAAAATTTGTGGGGATCAAAAGTGGGGATGTTACATTCCCCTCCACCTTAATTTTTCACTGTCATTGATGCACAACACCACCAGGTGTACATTCAATTTATAATTTTGGTTCCCCAACCATAATAAACATATAGGCTCTTCGGCATAATATCATACAGGAATTCCAGCCTAAATATAAATACATAGGCACTCTGGCCCCAAAACTACAAATGCATAGGCACTCCAACCCCAAAACATAGATACATAGGCACTCCATCCCCAAAACATAGATACATGAACCACTAGCATTCTCCAACAACTATCCCGATTTCCACCGACTCTCTTCCACCAACCTTCCTAATCCAAGGAATGTACCCCCTTCACTGCTCTTATTCCATTAGGTTGTGCCATTATTTTATCAAGGTTGACCCAAGGAATGTGCCCCCCTCATTGTCTCCATTCCATCAGGTTGCACCATTTGTTTATCAATGTCTTTTGGCATAGGTAACTAGGAATCTCACTACTCGAAAATCAAGGGAACTCGCTACTAGGAAAAATACCATTAGATCTAGCTAGCAACAACCTTCCTAATGCAGTGCAACTCACACAAGAGTTCACTCTTCATGCCTGACAACCTGGTTCTTCTGCAAGACTGACAACTCTCTTCTTCTACAAGCCTGGAAACTTGCTTCTTCAACAGTCCAACTCCCGCATAGGAGTGTACTCTTTAAGCCTAACAACTTGGTTCTTCTACAAGCCTGACAACTTACTTTTTCTACAATCCTGACAACTTGTTTCTTCTTGTTGTAATCACCCACTAGGCTCACGCATCCCTTTCATTGTTATGCAGTTCCTTAGGTGATCCATCATTTTCCAAGGCGTTATTGCACAAATGAATTCCACTTGTTTCTATACTTCCACTAGAAATACATAACATGTGAAAATAATTTCATCTACATCATATGCATGCAGTAAATATGAGACATCATCATAAAATTTTCAATTATAATTTTCAAATCAGCTTTGTACAAGAAAACAAAATTTCGATACATGACTTTTCTACTCATTATATTTGGCTCTTGCAAATGTAGATATCAGTTTTCCTTATGGCTAATTTCCTTTCCATATCCAACACCACTTTACCTACATTGTTTCTTATTTTTCACTCATCCACACAAATTGTTAGCATATTATAAGAATTTGCAATTATAAATTTTCTCAAATTTGTTTTCCATAAGGAAATACAATTTTCATGCACTAGTTTTCCTCTCATTATGCTTGGCTCGCACGACAGTAAGCATTGGTATTCTTTATTGGCTTACATCCCTGCCATGTCCAAGACCATTTTCCTTGCAATTTTCTCAACTTTAGTGCAGCCAAACTGATTGTTAGCAATTTTAAATTATAATTTTCAAAATTGTTTAATATAGGATAAATAAAATTTCTCAGGCAAGATATTTCTTGTTAATTATATTTGACTCGCACATCATCAGGCATTAGTTTATTTTATGGGCTTAAATCCATGTCATATTCAGGACCATTATTCTTTCATTTTCTCAACTCTAATGCAGGCAAATAGATTGTTAGCATTCATGCACATTTACTGCAGTTCTTGAAATTATCTCAAATTTGCATTTTATCAACAATTCAATCATTTCTAGCCATTATTCACATTAAAAAATGGCATTCAATCAATAATCATATTATTTATAATGAAACTATCAGTCATTGTACATGCATTATCAGCACACCAATCTTTTCATAATGCAATCAAACATTACCCATAATCAAAACCAATGTGTCAATATTCATGGTCACATCCACACAATGCATCCTTGCATTGACTCTGGAATACCATATGTTCATGTCATGCATTCCACCATATGAGTTAGAAAATATGGCCCATTCCTCAATACATCATCCAAAATCTTCCCCACAACTCATTTGATCCTTTGGATCCCTTCCTCTTCAACCCATACGCAACACTAGGAACATTATCCCTTAGTGTTATTTAGTGTAGGAAAAAAGTTTGCAATCCAAACCACAATTACATAGGGAAAAACCATTATGCACTTGGATGGAACTATAGCTTTTCCATATCCAATATCATCATGGCCTCCCACATGACCATCTCTAATGGAATTCATTGCTACAACGAGATTAAAGTATCCTCACTCAACTTGGTTATGGTCACATAATCAATCATAACACAATATGCAATTAAATTCCCCATAAATGCATTCAAGCAACAATTAATATTTTCATACTCAAGGAATCCTGCCTCCTACCTTTAAATAAAATATTGAGATTCGACTGAGGGAATTCTTACATCAATTCCCTTCAACATTTATTCATCATAACAACCCCAAACACATACCTGCATGGTTGTCATGAATTTATTGGATGCTACCTTATCAACTGGTACTTTGTATAAGCTCACAGACTCCCTTTACCAACCTCTTGATCATTATTCCCACCATCCTTTTATATCTTCATATGGATGGATACTGTAAGCAACAATATCATAATGTTTTAATTATTTTTCTTGTTACACAATCCATCATTAGTTTTATCCAATACCATAGCATCATTATTTCAAACACACACACACACACACATAGATATATCAAAAGACTACTCTTATTCTATACTCATGCCATTGGCATGTTCAGGCATGTCGACATGCACAAATGCACATCAATATATACCAAGCGTTCGATATTTCATGCATATTTTATGCACATGCATTATATCTTTATTGTATGCATCTTGCATTAATTCTATCACACAATCCAATGCATAGTTATTTCAGATTTGATTAATTATTTA
>SNQJ01S0195229.1:0-17545 GCA_010110895.2 Picea sitchensis | reverse complement strand
ATGAAATGAGAATTAGCAAAGATAAATCCATTACTAGAGAAGCATCTTTTAAAGCAGACAAGAATACTGATTCAGAACTAGATGACATTGAGGCAAAATTTGTGAGAAGGTTAAAGAAAGGATCAGGAAAATACCAAGGCAAGATGCCCTTCAAATGCTTTAACTGTGGTAAAATAGGTCATTTTGCATCTAAGTGTCCTCACAATAAAACGACCAAAAGGACCAAAACTTTGATGATGAAAAGAAATACAAATTTAAGAAATATAGTAAAAAGAAAAGTTTGTGTGCAAACAATGATGACTCCTCAGAAGCCATAGATAATGATTCATCCCGTGAAGACAAAGTGAATGATTTTATGCTTATGGCTATGGAAGAGATTTATGATAAACACATAGGAGGTGACATGGATGATGAATAAGTCGTGGTGGCTATGGAAGGTGAATTAATAAGTGCTTTGGAAGAAATTGACATACTTAGATGTAAGAAGAGAAAACAAAAACATTTGGTGATGCATTTTAAAATGAAGGGTAAAAAACCTGATGAAGACTTTGACTTACTAAAAGTGGAATTAGAAGAGGCAAAGAAAATAGAGGACATTCTGAAACAACAGTTATCAGAGAAGAAAACAATATGTGAAGCCTTAGAAGAAGAGATAGTAAAAACATAAAAGAGATGGAGAAGTTTAAGGCATTGTATCACCAAAATATGTCAAGTATTAAAGAATCAGAAGGATTAACCTCCATTCTAAATCAACAAAGGAATCCAAAGTTGAAAGCTGGCTTGGGCTGTGAAGAAGGATCAAGTAGTGATCGTCCAAGTAATACAAAACCCATCAAGTTTGTCAAATCTACAATCATTGACAACAACCACTCTGCAGAAACAAAGAAAGAAAATCAGCCACCAAGAAGGAATGAAAGAAAAAGTACCAGAATTGAGTCTGTAGATCAGAGAAACTATTAGCATGGAAGAAATCGACCCGATCAAAGAAGACAGTTTTTTTCCAGGTACAAAGGATTTTTCTATGGATATTGTTTTTTCTATTCTAACTTTGGTCACAAAGCTATAACTTGTTCTTTAAGATTTAGATATGAGCAATCAAGTTACTCAAGGAATAATTATCTACCACAACAAATATTGAGACATCCAAGCAACAAACAACCACAAACTATAAATCATGTGATGGTTGGGAGAAGGACGCAGGTGAAACATAACAACAGTTATGAGCATAACAATTGTTATGATCTGTTATTCAATGAACCAGAATGTTACGTCTACCATAACCATGGACATAAAGCTGCAGATTGTCACTTAAGGAATTATAAGCCAGATTTGAATCCCACTGCTGAAAATTTCAAGGTTTGGAAGAAGAAAGAAGATGACAAGTGTATACTAGTGTTATCAGCCCAAAGACAAAAGAATCCCTGCTATATTGACAGTGGATGTTCCAAACATATGACTGGAGACAAAATTAAGTTTCTAACTCTAAGTGAAAGAAAATCAGGGAATGTAACTTTTGGAAATGATGCACCAGGAAAAATAAAAGGTAAAT
This sequence comes from Picea sitchensis, assembly GCA_010110895.2. Taxonomy (NCBI): domain Eukaryota; kingdom Viridiplantae; phylum Streptophyta; class Pinopsida; order Pinales; family Pinaceae; genus Picea; species Picea sitchensis. The sequence continues at coordinate 15,996 of SNQJ01S0195229.1, read as the reverse complement.
GAATAGTAAGTCTAAGTAATGGCAAAGGAAATCTCAAGATGTGTTGTTTGTATATGGTATGAAACATAATCTACTAAGTGTCAGTCAAGTTTGTGACAGAGGATGTGAAGTTGTTCTTACTTCTAAAGATTGTAAAATAAAGTCTGTGAATTCAAGATAGTTGGCTGCAAAAGGGATAAGAACAGAAAATAATGTCTATGTGTTAAAAGAAGAAAAAGAAGAATGCCACTTAATCAAGTATGATGAAAGTTGGCTATGGCATATGATACTTGGACACCTAAATTTTGATCATATAATCAAGCTTAGAAACAATGGGGCGGTAAAATATCTTCCAAAGATATCAAAGCCATATGAATCTATTTGTAAACCTTGCCAGATAGGAAAGCTTACTCGGACACAGTTCAAATCTAAAAACTTTCCTTCAACAGAAAAACCTCTCCAGTTAGTACATATGGATTTATGTGGACCATCAAGAAAAGAAGGTATAGGAAAAGAAAACTATTTTATGTTGATTATTGATGATTATTCTAGACTAACATGGGTTGCCTTTTTGAAGGAAAAATCTAAAGCATTTGAAAAATTCAAAGTGTTTAAGGCTCTGACTGAAAATCAAACAGGAAAAAGATTGAAGGCGGTAAGGTCTGATAGAGGAGGAGAGTTCAGATCATGGAAATTCAAAGAGTTCTGTGATAAATATGGAATCAAAAAAGAATACACTATTCCAAGGACTCCAAAACAAAAGGGAGTAGTTGAGAGGCATAATAGATCAGTTCAATAGATGGCAAGATCAATGATGAATGAAAGGAATATTGCTCAGACATATTGGGTGGAAGCAATTCATACAGTTTTTCATATCCTTAACAAAGCTCATCTCAGGCCACATAGTGACAAGACTCCTTATGAACTATGGTTTGGAAGACATGCTTCAATAAATCATTTTAAATTCTTTGGGAGTAAATGTTATATCAAGAATAATGATGAAAATATTGGCAAATATGATGACAGGGATGATGAAGGTATCTTCTTAGGTTATGCTACAAACAGTAAAGGATACATATTCTACAATAAGAGGCTACATAAATTGGTTGATTGTATCGACATAAAAGTTGATGAAGAAATACCGGTACGAAATGTAAGTAGTGTTGAACCAAGCACAAATGATATAGTTGAAGATGAAGATGAACAGGTCCAAGGATCAAAAAGAGAAGAATCTGAATCAAATGAAGATACAAATACTCCGACTGACACAAATCAACAGAAAGAAACAAAAACACCTCTCTGAATAGTTAGAAAGAATCATCCTGAAAATCAGATAATTGGAGATATGAATAAAGGAGTTCAGACAAGAAGGAAATTGATTAAAGACTCAGAACAATCTCAGTTTGGTTTTCTATCTATGATTGAACCTAAAATTGTTTATGAAGCCAACAAGCATGATGATTGGATTAGAGCTATGAATGAAGAGCTTGATCAAATTGAGAAGAACAATACTTGGGAGCTTGTTCCTAGACCTGAAGATAAGAATGTAATAGGTTCCAAATGGATGTTCAAGATTAAAATGAATGAAAAATGACAAGTTGTTAGGAATAAAGCCATATTGGTCTGTAAAGGGTATGCACAAGTTGAAGGATAGGATTTTGATGAAACCTTTGCACTAGTGGCAAGATTGGAATCCATCATAATGTTTCTTACATATTCATTTCATAAGAAATTTAGAGTTTATTAGATGGATGTTAAGTCAACATTTCTTAATGGAGATCTAGAGGAAGAAGTACATATGGATCAACCTGAAGGATTCTCATTGACAGATAATCCTGATTATGTATGCAAGCTAAAGAAGGCTTTATATGGACTGAAACAAGCACCACGGGCTTGGTATTATAGATTGGAAAAAAAATTACAAGACAAAGGGTTCAAGAAAGGTACTGTTGACAACAATCTCTACATTAAGTCTGAAGGTGATGATTTACTAGTTGTTTTGGTTTATGTAGATGACATTATTTTTGGTTGTACTAATGATTCCTCTGTTCAGTGGTTTGCTAATTCTATGCAAATAGAGTTTGAGATGTCCATGATAGGAAAATTGTCATATTTTCTTGGCTTACAAGTAAATCAGAGTTTTGCAGGAATATTTATCTCTCAAGAAACATATTTGAAAGAGATGTTGAAGAAATTTCAAATGGAAGATTCTTCTCCTATTAGTACACCTATGGTGGTTGGTTGCAAGTTCAGTAAAGATGATATTTCACCTAATGTTGATCAAAGGACATATCGATCAATGATAGGCATTCTTTTGTACATCACAACCTTCTGCACATCACAACATCCCATCCTGATATAATGCAAGCTGCTGGAATGGTAGGTCATTATCAGTCTTCTCCTAAATAAATTCATTTAGTAGTTGTAACAAGGATATTCAAATACTTGAAGGGCACAATGACTTATGGTCTGTGGTATCCTAGAAATCAAAATTTTCAGTTAATTGCTTATTCAGATGTTGATTGGGAAAATTGTGTGGATGAGAGAAAGACCACCAGTGGAGGTGCATTCTTCCTGGGTGACTCGTTAGTAGCATGGATTAGTAAGAAACAAGGATCTATTTCCTTATCAAATATAGAGGCAGAGTACAATGTTACTGCTACTTTTTGCACTCAGATTTTATGGATGATACAAACTCTTGCAGATTTGAAGGTAACTTATACTGATCCTATCCCACTTCACTATGATAACACCAATGCCATTAGCATCTCCAAGAATCCTGTACTTCATTCAAAGACTAAGCATATACCAATAAAATACGATTTTCTCAAAGAACAAGTGACAAACAGAGTTGTTCAGCTAAATTATATTCCTTCCACATAACAGATAGCTGACATCTTTACTAAACCGTTAGCAGCGACACCTTTTGGATATCTTCGTCAGAAGTTGGGGGTTATATCTTCTTTTGTCTAATATGTTCACCTTTTCAGGGGGAGTATGTGCTTGTCGCATATCTGATACCTTCGATATGTACTGCAACAGCTCAGGGGGAGTGTGTTTCTTCTTTGACATTGATGTCAAAGGGGGAGAGTGTGGTAATGGTAAGGTTGCTACAGTGGTATGGTTGGATGTCTAGGCATAATAGTGCAGTCCTTTAGGTTCGTCAAGGTTTCCATCAATGCCAAAGGGGGATATTGTTGGCATATTTATAGACAAAAGGCAGGGTATGCTTGTTTTTCATTGATGGCAAGATCAACACGACGAGAGTATACTTGTTTTCCAATGATAGCAAGATCAGCAGTGCAACGATAATGGCATGGAAAGAACATAAGTGTAATCTCAGGAGGAGGAGAAACAATGATCGTTGGATCACCCATCCTGAGTTCCCGATGGTTGTCAGATATGAAGTCAGATAGGAGGAGCATGCAGAAGAGGAGAACAAATCTCATACATTGGATCTGAGCGCTGACGACCAACAATCGTCAGATCCAGTATAACTATGAAGAGGATAAAGTCGAGAGCCATCCTCCAACTCCGCGAAATGTGAAATCGTGATGAGATTTGAGCCATAGGATCCAGAGGAAACATGGTGAAAGATCATCATTTCGATGACTGGAAGGTCAAAAGAAGGAGGTGCTCTAACCCCTCCAACTCGCGATATGGGACGTCGCGAAATGATACTAGCCATTGGAGCTAGAGGACACATGGTGAGCGATTGGAATTTCGTTGACTCACAAATCAAGAAAGTCAAAAGTAGAGTTGCAAGAACTCGCGAGGTGCATGATTGTTATGAAAAGATCATAGGCGTTGATCATTCTGAAATCATCGAGACCGTCCATTGTCAAGGAGGGCACATGGCGAAGGGTCATCGTTTCGCTAACTCACAGCAGGAGGTCGCGATATGCGAAATTGCGAAACACCCTCGTACTTGGCATGTGTTCATAGCAAAGGTCACATCGTCGAAGGATGAAGGGAGGAGATAGCACGCCCAACTAAGCTCCATTTTAGAGATCGCGACATGGGAGAGTCGAGATATCTCATCACAAGATTTCTGAAACGAGAAATCGTGAAATCACTTTCTATTTAGCATTCGGTCACAGCCAGTGCCCATATAGGATAAACACGATTCCCAGTGGGTGTAATCCAATGGTGCTGGTTAATTGGGAATTTGATCGAAGGGCTACTGTTTCACCTCATGGTTAATTGTTCAGTTACGATTCAGTTAGCATAACTGAATCATAGTTCTTGGAAGTTTGGAAATTAAGTTGCTGAGGCATTTTCCTTAGAGATTCGACGTGTAACTGAATCGATGGGAGAGCATAAAAGAGATATGCAGTGATTGTGTGAGGTTGGTTGTTCTCACTGGAAAAATGAGTTGAACTGGAAGAAAGAAAAATCATAGTATGCACAGTGTGAGATCAAACTTAGATATGAGAAACAAAAGTTGAATAGAACAGAAAAGGTGAAGAGAGAAAAATGAATGCATACCAAAGAGATTGAGAGGAACAAAAAAAGAATAGATAGAAAGAGACAAAAATTCAAGCCAAGTATGAACAGAGCAGAAGAATAGTGAAGCAAAGAAGAATTGCAGAACATAGAAGAAGTGGTAAGAATCGATATATTTGTATTGTTGGTTATTCAATAATTTATTTATAATCAGGGAGGTAGGGTGGTGCTAGGGAGGACTGTGGTCATTTGATATTCAAGTTGGTGCTTGAATATTCGAAGTTGTACCTTCCATCTAGCTGTGGCTAGAAAACAGGGTGGCAGGGTGGTGCTTGGGAAAACAAAGAGTTTTCTGTATGCAAGTTGGTGCTTGTATAAGTCCAGTTGGTGCTGGAACATTAAGGGAGTTGATGCTTCATTCTAGTGGGTGCTAGAGAAACTAGAGAGTTGGTGGTATCAACAAGTTGGAGCTTGTAAAACATAGGTAGTAGCCACACATTGAGTTGGTGCTCAAAGATAGATGATGTACAGAACTTAAAAGACTGCCTATCATTCGAAGAAGAAGAGGTTTTCTACCTTTATGGGTTTCCTTGTGAAAATATGTCTCTGTGTATATCTTATGTGTGACTGATGTTCATTATTTATGTTGTTCATATCTTGTATAATATTGATGGTCACTTGGAAGAGATTAAAAATTGTTTGAATAGTCATAAATTATTTAAGCACAGTAACAACTGATTCACCCTCCCCTCTTAGTTGTCTTAGTAATTTCAACAACTATCACTAAATGTTTCATGCGTCTTTTGAATAAGGACACCCCTTTTATCTGGGATAAGCGAGCCTAGGAGTCCTTCGATGCTTTGAAGAATGATTTGGTGTCGACGCCTCTGCTAAAGCCTCTCCACTACAGTAGAGATTACTTTATTTATATCGCCATGTATGAGGATACGATTGGTATGGTTTTGGTTGAGGAGGATGATGAGCTCCATGAGCACGTCATCTACTAGCTTAGTCAAAATTTACTCGGTCCTTAACTCAATTACACTCACGTTGAAAATCAGTCTGCTCCTAAACAAGGTCATTTAGTAGTTGTAACAAGGATATTCAAATACTTGAAGGGAACAATGACATATGGTCTGTGGTATCCTAGAAATCAGAATTTTTAGTTAACTACTTATTCAGATGCTGATTGGGAAAATTGTGTGGATGAGAGAAAGAGCACCAATGGAGGTGCATTTTTCCTGGGTGACTCGTTAGTAGCATGGATTAGTAAGAAATAGGGATCTATTTCCTTATAAACTACAGAGGCAGAGTACATTGTTGCTGCTACTTGTTGCACTCGGATTTTATGGATCATACAAACTCTTGCATATTTGAAGGTAACTTATACTGATCCTATCCCACTTCACTATGATAACACCAGTGCCATTAGCGTCTCCAAGAATCTTGTACTTCATTCAAAGACTAAGCATATACCAATAAAATACGATTTTCTCAGAGAACAAGTGACAAATAGAGTTGTTCAGCTGAATTATATTCCTTCCACAGAAAAAATAGCTGACATCTTTACTAAACCGTTAGCAGCGACACCTTTTGGATATCTTCGTCAGAAGTTGGGGGTTATATCTTCTTTCGTCTAAACTATTCACCTTGTCAGAGGGAGTATGTGCTTGTCGGATATATGATACCTTCGAGATGTACTGCAATAGCTCAGGGGGAGCGTGTTTCTTCTTTGACATTGATGTCAAAGTGGGAGAGAAAGTGTGGTAATGGTAAGGTTGCTATAGTGGTATGGTTGGATGTCTAGGCGTAATAGTGTAGTCCTTTAGGTTCTTCAAGGTTTCTATCAATGCCAAAGGGGGAGATTGTTGGCATATTTACAGACAGAAGGCAGGGTATGCTTGTTTTTCATTGATGGAAAGATCAACATGATGAGAGTATACTTGTTTGCCAATGATAGCAAGATCAACAGTGCAGCGATAATGGCATGGCAAGAACATAAGTGTAATATCAAGAGGAGGAGCAACAATGATCGTTGGATCACCCATCCTGAATTCCCGATGGTCGTCAAATATGAATTTAGACAGGAGGAACATATAGAAGAGGAGAAAAAATATCAGACATTGGATCTTAGCCTCGACGACCAACAGCCGTCGGATCTAGTATAACTGTGAAGAGGATAAAGCCAAGAGCCATCCTCCAAATCTGTGAAATGTGAAATCGTGATGAGATTTGAGCCATAGGATCCAGAGGACACGTGGTGAAACATCAACATTTTGCTGACTGGAAGGTCAAAGGAAAGGGGTGCTCTAACCCCTCGAACTCGTGATATGCGAGGTCGCGAAATGATCCTAGTCGTTGGAGCCAGAGGACACATGGCGAGTGATTTGAATTTCGTTGAATCGCAAATCGGAAAAGTCAAAAGTAGAGTTGTAGGAACTCGCAAGGTGTGTGATTGTTCTGAAAAGATCACAGTTGTTGATCGTTCCAAAAGGATCATAGTCGTTGATCATTCTTAAATCACCAGGACCGTCTGTTGTCAAGGAGGGCACATGGCTAAGGGTCATCATTTCGTTGACTCACAGCAAGAGGTCGTGATATGTGAAATCGTGAAACACCCTCGTTCTTGGCCCATGGCCATAGCCAAGGTCACATCGTTGAAGGATGAAGGGAGGAGATAGCACGCCCAACTAAGCTCCATTTCGGAGATCACGACATGGGAGAGTCGAGATGTCTCATCACAAGATTTTCGAAACGCGAAATCATGAAATCACTTTCTGTTTAGTGTTCATTCACAGCTAGTGGGAATATAGGATAAATACGATTCCCAATGGGTGTAATCCAACGGTGCTGGTTAATTGGGAATTTGATCGAAGGGCTACTATTTCACCTCACGGTTAATTGTTCAGTTACAATTCAGTTAGCAGAACTGAATCATAGTTCTTGGATGTTTGGAAATTTAGTTGTTGAGGCATTTTTCTTGGAGATTTGAGGTGTAACTGAATCGACGGGAGAGCATAAAAGAGATATGCAGTGAAAGTGTGAGGTTGGTTGTTCTCACTGGAAAAATGAGTTGAACTCAGAGAAAGAAAAATCACAGTATGCACAATGTGAGATCAAACTCAGAAATCAGAAACAAAAGTTGAACATAACATAAAAGGTGAAGAGAGAAAAATGAACACATACCAAAGAGCTTGAGAGGAAAAGAAAAAGAACAAATAGAAAGAGACAACAATTCAAGCCAAGTATGAACAGAGAAGAAGAATAGTGAAGTAGAGAAGAATTGCAGAACAAAGAAGAAGTGGTAAGAATTGATATATCTATATTGTTAGTTATTCAATCATTTATTTATAATCAGGGAGGTAGGGTGGTTCTAGGGAGGACTATGGTCCTCTGATATTCAAGTTGGTGCTTGAATATTCGAAGTTGTATCTTCCATCTAGTTGTGGCTAGAAAACAGGGTGGCAGGGTGGTGCTTTGGAAAACACAGAGTTTTATGTATGCAAGTTGGTGCTTGTATAAGTCCATTTGGTGCCAGAACATTTAGGGAGTTGATGCTTCATTCTAGTGGGTGCTAGAGAAACCAGAGAGTTGGTGCTCTCAACAAGTTGGAGCTAGTAAAACATAGGTAGTAGCCACACATTGAGTTGGTGCTCAAAGATAGATGATGTATAGAACTTAAAAGACTTCCTATCATTCGAAGAAGAAGAGATTTTTTCCCTTTATGGGTTTCCTCATGAAAATATGTCTCTGTGTATATCTTGTGTGTGATTGATGTTCATTATTTATGTTGTTCATATCTTGTATAATATTGATGGTCACTTGGAAGAGATTAAAAATTGTTTGAATAGTCATAAATTGTTTAAGCACGATAACAACTGATTCACCCTCCCCTCTCAGTTGTCTTAGTAATTTCAACAACTATCACTAAAGGTTTCATGTGTGTTTTGAATAAGGACACCCCTTTTATCTGGGATAAGCGAGCCCAGGAGTCCTTCGATGCTTTGAAGAAATATTTGGTGTTGGCGCCTCTGCTGAAGCCTCCTGATTACAGTAGATATTACTTGCTTTATATTGCCACATATGAGGATACGATTGGTATGGTTCTGGTTAAGGAGGATGATGAGCTCCATGAGAACGTCATCTACTAGCTTAGTCGAACTTTACTCGGTCCTGAACTCAATTACACTCACATTGAAAATCTAGCTTTGGCTGTCGTTCACACAGTCTAGCATTTGTGTCATTATATATTACTTTTCAAGACTACAGTGGTTGCTGATTTCAATCCATTTCAATACATCCTTACCAGGCGTATCATAGGGGGGAAATATAATAAATGGATTTCCATTTTACAAGAGTTTGATCTCGATTTCACTTCTGCGAAATCCAAGAAATCCCTAGTCTTTTTGTAGTTAATATCTGATTTACCACGATTAGATGAGGGCGTTATCCATGTTGATTCGTTTGTGGACGAACACATTTTTCTTGTCTCATCGTTTGACTCCTGGTATGGAGACATTGTTCTCTATCTTCAGACCTTGAAGTTCCCTCATCATCTCTCATGATATGACCGACGACGTATAAGATACCAAGCTAAGAAATACACTATCATCGGTGACACTTTGTATCACCAAGGAATAGACAATATCTTGCTTCATTGTTTAAATCATGGAGAAGTTGAGTCTGTTCTAAACGATTTCCACAGTGGGGCTTGTGGTGGTCATATATCCGGGCTTGCGACAACCCAAAAAGTTTTGCGAGTTTGTTATTTATAGCCTACTATATTTAAAGATTGTATTGAAGTAGTTAAGAAGTGTCACCCCTGCCAGGTGTCCACTTGGAAAATGGGCTTTCATCCAGGCCCTCTTCATCCAGTCATTATCGTCGGTCCCTTCACCAAGTGGGGGGTGGACTTCGTCGATTTCAACCCAACTTCAGCTGGAGGGCATCAACACATTATCATGGACGTAGACTACTTTACTAAGTGGGTCGAGGCCATTCCTACCATTAAATCTGATGGGAAGACTGCAACCTTCTTCGTATTCGATCAGATTATCACCCAGTTCGGTATCCTGAGTGAGATTGTCACTGACCATGGAAGTCACTTTCAGAATGAGATGATGGAAGAACTAGCAGCTAAGATGGGGTTTAGACATGGTCATTCTTCTCCTTATTATCCCCAGGAAAATGGAAAATTAGAGGTCGTCAACAAGTCTCTCAAAACCATTTTGCAAAAAATTGTCAGTCGGAGTAAATCCGACTAGAGCATCATGCTATATCCTACACTTTGGGCATACCAAACCTTGGTTAAGACTGCCACTAGATTTCCCCCTTTTCAGTTAGTACATGGTATGGATTCGATCTTACCTATTGAATGTGAAATCCCTTCCCTTAAATTGGTAGTCTCTCTCCTACCTGACACTTCTTATCTCGAGCGACACCTTGTGCACCTAGAGAGCCTCGATGAGCAGCGTCGAGACACCTCTATGTCTATCGAGGCGAACAAATGATGTGTCAAGTTCCATTATGATAAGTATGTCTGTCCTTAGTTATATGATGAGGGTGACTTTGTCCTCTTGTATGATCAAGCCAAAGAACTGTTGGGGGAAGGCAAGTTTAAACCCATGTGGCACAATCCTTACATTGTGCGACATGTTCTAGAAAAAGGAGCCTATGAGTTAGAATATTATGAAGGGAATAAGTTGGTCGAGCCTAGAAAAGGGCTCTACTTGAAAAGATACTATGCTTGAGCCCCAGGCTTGGGTGGAACTCTCTGTATACTAATGTAATTTAGTGTATATATCTCTTTTCGTTTTTCATCTTCGGGTTGCTTATCAATTTTTCAGTTGGTTGAAAGATGTCAACGGAGTTGTTAGTCTAATTAGGATTCACAAATGGGGTGAGTCTTCATACACATAACTTGGCTTCCGCCACTTGGGTGGTTTACTCACCCGAGGGTCTACTAGTGTCTTCAAGAGGCGTATGCCTAGGGCCATCCACGAATAATGTGGCCGAATATAGCGTCATTATAGAACTTTTGTGCGATGTTATCTCACATGGAATTCGTTCATTAGAAGTTCTCCTGGACTTCCAGTTAGTGGTACATCAGTTGAATGACCGTTACCGTGTGTGTGATGCTACTTTACTCCGATGATTCCTATGGGTACGTGTTTTATAACAACAATTTGATTTTATTGCATATTATCATATTCCTAGGAGTTATAATCATGTATCTGATGCTTATGCTAATTTTGTTTTAGATTGGCATTTTTCACATAATTAAAAGAAAAGAAAACCATCTAATCAATGTACACATTGTAAAATACAAGTAAAGTTGAAGATCCCTTTCTTTATATATTTCAAAAAATATGGTGTTTATAGTACAAAATTGGGGCTAATACCCTCAATACACATATATAGCTGGTGTTACAATATCTAATGACATCTACCTAGGTGGCCCCTGGTGGGAGTGGCATGTATGGATCTCCTATGAAGTCGATCCCCTCATAGGGATAGTCATCCAGAGCGACGACCTGTCGCCGCCACCAGTAGAATAAGTCCTCGTTGTAGGGTGTCAGCACCCTACCTCCCCCCTTCCACCTCATTACCTCGGTACACTGTGCCATGGCTGGATCGCGAGGTCCCCTCGGAAGAATATCAACTCTAGGTCCCAAACCTGGAACCCGCTTGAAAATGAAACTGCATAGGATAGAGGCAAACCCGAAATTTATTTTACTCCCCTATTTACACTCTGTCAACTGGCTCTTCATATTGGCTAGTAGTGAGGTACACCAGTCATACATTGTGGGTCTCACACACTGCACTGCATAGAACATGAGCAACCTCGATGCCTAGTGCAACGAGGTCAAACCTGTGATCCTGGTCAATACTAGGACAATGATCTTCATACTAAGGTTGTTTATTGCCCGGATAGGGACTTGAATCCCTACCTTAGGAGTCCCTGCTACACACTGGGAGTTGATATATTCCTCTATCTTCTTTCTGCTACCTGCTCCCTGTGATTTGAGGTTCACAACCTCCCCCCGACGTGATAGACCAGTCAAAAAGTAATTGTCCTCTACTTCAATTCTCAATGGTTTCCCATCAAGATTGAATCTCTCACTATCAGGGTCCCAGTAACCCACCAACATCACCAACAACCTCAACTGGGCTCTCATTCCTTTGAGCTCCGAAAACTTATACAAACCACATCGCTTTAAGGCCATTTGGGCCTCCAGATCTTGATCTACAGTGGCATAGACCTCCTCGTGTTCTCTCTCTCTCCATTCAAGAACCATCCTGTCAAAGACAAATAGAATTTTGAGTTAGAACCCTTAGAATTGATCATTTGCGTTCCTGTACGTGACCTATTTTACACACAGATGCATGTATGGATCAATATACGCCCCCTATAGTTCACATAGGAGTGTATGGATCAAGTTGGTTTTTGTATTTTTAACCTGAGATTCTTTCATATTTCAGTGTTATGTTGACCGTTTGTCACCTTGGGTAGGTATTTTCATTACTCAACATATAGGATAGGTATCCATTCGGTTATGCATTTTCACATTATCCTATAATTGTCTCTCTTTATGCCCTAGGTACGAACCCATTTGTTGCGACACAAAACCTTCCATCTACTATAAAGTCGTGTTGTTATCAAGTGGTAGAGACTTACCAAACATGGGTGCCCTAGTTAGATCCCCTACTGCATTTGGTGCCCATGCAAAGATTTTTTCATAGGACCGGAAGTCCCTCACAAATTGTACTTGACTTTATACTGAGCTTCATTTCCCATTCATAAACATGTGACCTTATACCTCGTGGACTCCCAAACGAGTCTTAGTTAAGCTCTTTTCTGACTCATCTAAAAAGAGAAAAGATTGTCGAGTGATTTGTCTCTTTCACACTCGTTAAATTGGATTTGTAAGATCACGAGTCTTAGTTAATCTCTTTTTCGACTCGTTACAAAAAGGAAAAAGATCGCCAAGTGAACTTGTCTTTTTCACACTCGTAAATTGGTTTTGAAAATATGTCTATTTGGCACAGGTTTATCCCTTTTTCACACCAAGTAGACTAAAAGACATAAAAAAGGACATTTTTTGGCGTTAAGTTGTGATTCCATCTCATTCCCCTGCTTTCAGTATTGAGCCTATAGTCGGTTCTCGCTTTGGGTTTTAAACTGTTTTCCTCAGCAATTTTGCATCATCAACCAAACAGAGCCTTGTTTATATCCTTCGCAATTTGACACCCTATACCTAGGAGGGAACATTCCCCCGAATGTCCATCTCCCACATGCACTTCCCTGCATTGAGCATAGGTATGTTCCATTGCTGGAACTAGTTTTTCTTACTTGCGACACTTGTTTCCTCCTCTGTATCATATCATTCATTTGTCTATGAAAAAAAAAAAAAAAAAGACAGGCAGGAAGGGAGTATTATCTTGTCTCGGCAGTAGTTGTGTCGCCTTTGAACATAGCATAAAATTATTTGAATCCATTCATCATCATAATTTTGGGATAATCATGGCCTTAGGAAGTTGAGCTCATTACAGAGTCTTCTCTACTGACTGGTTACTCTTCCAGTCTCTACAGAGAACTTCATTGATGCCTCCTGCATCTCATGATTTTATCATCAAGTCTATGTTTCCAGAGTCCTCCATATGTCTCATGCTCTTGTTCAAAGGAAGTCTATCAACCTGTGTCATCCACTCCTCATAACTCTTGGCTTTTCATGTCGGCCATACCCTCAATTTGTCTAAGAATCACATGATATTGTAGTCATATCATGCACCCTGGCCCTAGTTTCATCATTGGTAGGTAACCTTGAACCCAATAGCCAACATTTCATCATTGGTCGTTGACTGGGCGGTTTCCCTTGTGTTCGACGACAAGACATCTATTCACACATTCGGATTCGTGCAGTGTCTTGGATTCCATTAGCCTTATTGGTGGTTTCCTCGCCTTTGTCAGCCATTTTCATATTTGGCTGTTATTCAAAGGGTCTTTTTCGTGTACTGCTTTCACTTGGCACACACGAAATATGCATAGGGTCATTGGTTCGTGAACATGTTCTTCATCTGATTTCCACCAAATCATGAAGCTCCTACTTTGTACCTCGTGCTGACTCATGAGAGATGCCTTAATGCTCTCCTTTCAGTGGGTCTCTTTCCATCGACATAAGCCCATTTATTCTGGAAATGAGACCTAGAGTCGTATGAGTACCTTGAGGCTTGCAACCATCAGTGGTAGACTCTCTCGCCATCGACAGTTGGGAATACATCAATTTATCCTCATCGATGGATTCTTCATGTGTTCGACACCGAATCCTCTATTCACACTTGTAAGAATGTACTCGATGCCTTGATGCCTAGTTTCATTATTGACAGGCTGTCTCACATTTGTTAATGCTATACATCAATGACCAGTAATTAAATGATGTCTCATTGTGTTCGACCTCAACTCCTTTATTCACATGATGTAGACTTGCACCTTTGGCAGATTGTGTAGAATACTTGAAGATATCACTACGTTGTCGCAGCTTTCTCGAGCTGTTGTTTCCTTTTCATTGGACCAATACCTATATGACTTCAGTGATCATGGAAGATCAGATTGTACTCCATGGTATACAGATATCTTCAGATTAGTTTTGAGACTGGTTCTACTGGGATTTTTTCATGACCATGAAAACTATTGGCATATAACCACATTTGTATTCGCCTATTCATGGCCATAGACACTTATTTGATATATTTTTCACATGGATCTGCAGTGTAATTTTTAGGAGCCATGTATGCAAAGTCAGTGCAGAATGTAATGAGAAATTGAGTTCATCCAACTAGTTCTCTACCACTCCACTTTTGGGTTACTTATAATGTATTTCGGCCATCGCAAATTCTCCTCTAACCTCACACATTAGGTGGCATCTGTTAGAGAAAGATTTTCCTCACCCTATGAAATCGTGAAGAGAGGGCCTTATTCCATTTCCTTATGCAGACGTGTCTTCCCTATTACTAAAGTATAGAAACAAAAATATAAAAGTTTCCACTTGTACACATCTTGCACCCTATACAACAAGCGTATACATCGGCTACTCCACTACATCTCGTGTACATCGAGATTTGTGCCAGAAAATCAAAATTAAATGTCAAGTTTCCATGTCACGATAGGAGATCTCTTATCCTTTGCCTTCCATATACTGGAAACGTTCCGACTCGGCCCTTCAGTTGCATTTTGAAGGCTATAAAGAAGCCAATTCCGAGCTATGGAAAAAAGGAGAAAGAATTCAACTTTGAGAGAAAAGTTCCTCTGGAGAAATTATTTACTTCATATTGAGTCTGCCTCCCTTTGTCCTTTAAGTCTGAACACAATGTTCAACCCCCAAGCTCTTCCCTTATTCATGGAGAATCGCATTGTCTCCCTTATATGAGCTTGCCTTTGGTGGAGGATTGACGTGGTGAAGGCCCAGCTAGAAGGAACATGGTTTCTCAGTTCCGAACCGTGCCAACATGGAAGTTTGTAATATTTTCACTTCTGGTGATCATTTATTAATAGAAATACTCCTTTCTCGTCCAATTGATATCTTGCAAATATATGAGTTATTATCCATGGGCATATTTGTTATGTATATTGATGGATTATGCTATCTAATGTGCTAACCTTTTATATTTCTACCATAAACGTTTTTTTGCTTGTTTGTTGAGAACTTGTTGCAGGTATATATTTTTGGGTCAAAGTGATCAACAGTGGACATCATCGAACATCTGGACGAGGTAGGCCTCTTTCTTATCTTGCTTGCACATTAGTTTATATAGAATGTTGTTGGAATAGATTTGATTTCTGCGGTCATTTCTGTCTGTTTTGGTTCACCCTAGCCATAGAGAGATTTTCCTCGTAACAAGGGCTTGGCCAGAGGGCTGGCCCCTTATTGCCAAGTCATGGTTTAGTAGAATTCCCTCAATTTACTTATTGTATTTCGTTGTTTATCAATAGTCTCTTCACAACAATTTTGTTGTTGTTTGGTAGGATAAAATGAATTTGGACATCACCTTATTGACCGAACCGAAGCCTCCTTTCCCAATCTGGTTTGCTCGGTTAAAATTATTAGTAGTAGCTAGTAAAAATACTATATTTGTAATTTAATTTTATAAAATGAATTCGTATATTTGTAATTTAATTTTGATAAAAATGAATTCGTACATCATTTTATAGACCGAACCAAAGCTTCCTTCACCAATCTTGTTTGTTGGGTTAAAATTTTTAGCAGCAGCTCGTAAAGTACCATATTTGTAATTTAATTTTGATTTGGATAGAGTTGTTGACAGTTCACTTGATAGTTTGGAATGCACTACAAAATAAACACCAGGTTAATAATTCAAGAAATCATGTATTGCAAAATAAACATCAGGTTAATGATTCAAGAAATCATGTATAACAATGTGTTGACGGGCGAAACAGTCCATCCGTCAACTGGGAGAGTGGAACCGGTCCGGGGTTGTCTAAATAACCCAAGCCGTTTGGAATGGACCACCCTGACGAGTTTAACGGCTCCGTTGGCCGCTCTAAGGTCTCCT
>SNQJ01S0195228.1:3085-17545 GCA_010110895.2 Picea sitchensis | reverse complement strand
CCAGTCACTCTTCTGGATTGAAATTCTTCATCCCTTTCCTGACAGAATACTTCAGTACTTGAGGTTTTTCTTGTACTCTCCTCTTCTCTTTTCCAACTAGCTTCAAACTTGACTTACCTATCCAATCTCTAGTAGACTAGCATACTGTAAGGATGCACATATGCCTCCTTTGCTAGCTGCATAGAATTAACTAAAAGTACTTCTTTTACCTTACCATCATAGATTCAAGTGATGCCTCCAACCTCTTGGGTTTTCACTCATGGTTCTATGTCACTTAATATGGATTCTTGTCAGGCACCATCTCCTTTACATTCAAAACCATGCATAGAACCATTTTCTTGTTCCTATTTCCTTATTGATTTCTCTTTAGAAATAATTTCACTTTTAAATTATTCTTGACTTGATACCTACCTCATGAATTATTCTTCAATTATCTTAAGATGTTCATGGACTTGAGTCCATCCAGGAGTCCTTCCTTGTGTACCTTGCATACTTGCAACCAAATATTATGCTGATATTAATTTTCAACATTCCGTTATTATTTGGATTTTTTTGATTCAACTCCTACATGAACGAATTATAATTCCAATCATGTTCTCTGAGTAACCTTGGTTAGTTAACACCAACTTCTTTCTTGAATTTTTTTTATTTAGCCTTTTGACATGCATATTCAACTTTTTTCATGCCATATTTGATGACCTTCATGCGATGCTTCCATTGCGCATTCTGATAGAAATAATGGAGGTGTTATCTCTGACTGCGGGACTGATCCTTGAAGATGTCACATCTTATCTCTAAACGATTTCATATTCCATACAAACTCCCTTCCTTATTCCCATTCTTTGCATATCCATATGAACTTATGGTTCATGCATTATCATGTATTGAAGATGGATTTCTCCACCTAGCATTCACAGTTGATGTGAAAATGTTGTCACCTGGACTATCTTCCCCAAACAATAATTTCATTCAGGGTTTCCATGATTCTTATTGAACCCAACATATAATCTAATAAATTTTGAAAAATCTCAAATGTAGAATGAAGAATTTTCCATGTCCTTCTTCCTTCTTTCTTCTATCTGAAGACATCTCTAGCACTTTTTTTTTAATGTAACCATTACATATGGAATCCTCTTTCCGAGATCTTTACAATCGCTCCTTCCTTTCTCAATTCTGAGCCTTTAGCAGAAAGCTATGATCCTTTAAAACTTGTGCTTTTTCTCTGATGCACTTCCTATGCAAGGATCTCTTTTCTCTGAGCTAATGGCTCTTAGATCTTTGTTGGACCCTATCATAGAGTTCCTAGGTATTCGATACTCTTTTGATGTAGGTTCAAACTAGACAAAACCCACGAGCTTCCTTCCTAACCCCTTTTCCCTTCTTTAACACATTTTTCGGGCACTAGCCCCTTTTCTTTAGCCCTCAATTTGCATGTGACCATGGGATGTGACCCTGGGCTATCAGATAGGTGATTATCTGGAGCCTTGAGAGCTTCGGGGATCCATAACTTGGAAATTTAGAAGCTCTTTCTACATCGTGCCTCATTTCACCCAAACACTGAATTGGTGAACACTCGAAGTGGGGTGGATCTATGGTCCACTGATCCTCAACAAATGACGGTTGGGATTTATTACGAAACTCCAGGATTCAAAAGTTATGGGTTTTCCATACTCTCCAGCCTTCCAGAGTGCCTAGTCTATAGATTGTGGTATTGTGTTCCATGTACCTTCTCCTGATCAATAGTCGATATCAACTCCGACCTTTAGAAGTTCACGACTCAACACAACTATAACACAATTCCTCTGGAGTATCAAGTCTCCGGACCTTGGGATATGGTGCCACATGTCCCCTGTTATCAATGGTCGAGATATACTCCAACCTTCGGGAGCCCTTTACCTCGACTTCTTATACCTTGAATCCTCTGGAGTGCCAAGTCTCTGGAATACGAGATCTACTACCACGTGTGCCTCTTCGATCGACAGTGAGGATTTAATCCACTTTCTAGAGCTTCGAGAGTCTTCAAAATTTGACAATTCTTGACCAAGTTCAACTACTTTGTGAAATACATTAGGGGCCCCACCGACCATACTCGAGGGAAGTGCCATGTGGCAGAATACTAGAAGAGGAAACATGGCCCAATCAGATGGGTGACACGTGTCACGTTATAAATAGCATTTCAATCTTCCAAAGGTTCTTATCTCACTGACATGTGTCACACATCCAAGGTGTCCACATCATTTCGAGTGACGTCAGCAAGCCACATCACTTTGGAACTTTGGGCCTCAACGGTTTTTACACTTGCACACCCCAATTCTCTTGAACGCCGAACTCCTAAAATTCCTTACCTTTCGGGGTCCACCTAGCACAATTTTCATCAATTAAGGTGGTGACACATGGAAGACCAAGGTAGGTCCATGTCACCCTAGGTGAGGTCCTCTTGCCACATCATACGCGACACTTCAAGACTTTGATAATTTTTTTCCTTCCGCATTTTCTCCAAGTTGTCAAACTGCCGAATTTACGAATTGTCGAACTGTTCCATGTCACCCTTGGTGACATCACTTTGGTGCTACGAGACTTCAGGGATTTCCTACCTTTCATGCAACCACAAACCATTCTTCTGGAGTGTCGAAAATTCGAATCTTCTTAATCTTTGGACACGTATCCCTTGGAATAGATGGTCCAGATTGGTTCCAAATTTCGAGACTTCAACAAGTTTCTCTTCTTATAGATTTAAAACAGCCGAAGGGGTGAATTGTGAAGGAATTCAGTGCCTAACCTCTGTTCATATTCTCTCGATATGAAATTTGTGGGAGATCTGTCTCCCTCCAAACATATTCAATGACCCAATTTAACTCTGCGGCCTAATACCACATCTGTCATGGTTTATCAAGTTTCTATACTCTTGAGCTTCAAAAATTAGTCAAATTGTTCTCTTAGTGCCCTTCTGGCACTCTGTACATCAAATCCCTCTGGAATGTTTACTCCAAATTCCTCGTTCTTGGCCATCTAGGTTCAATGTTGAAACCATGGATTTGAACTTGAATTTTTTCCATTTCAACAACAATTCCTTTCCGAAATTTTTTGTTCAACATCCAATTACATGGCCCATCTAGGCTTAGTGTTGAAACCATGGCTCTGATACCATTTTGTAATGTACCAAGCCACTTGAAGGGCCGAGAAACACCATATTGGAAACATATTTCTTGCTCTAATACCAATTTGTAACATTCTCGATCTTAAATCGACATGCCAGGCAACATTACCTCAAAAAAATAACATTCTCAAGCACACACACACACACACACACACACATGGATTTATTTCTAATCCAATTTTAACTAGACATTAACATTATGTACATACACATATTTTTGCTTAAGCGATAATAACACATACCAATATTTAAAGAATGATTTACGTTCTGCTATCACACAAATTAATGCAGAAATAATAGTAAAATAATACGTGTAGTAATCATAGAAAGAAACCATAAGTATGACAACATATACAAGCAATACTCATCAATATAGAATGTACACATACACAAAATGTAAATGAAAAGAGAAATGGGTACTTATATTTTAATTGAAGTACACCAACTGCGCACAGACCTTCCATGAATCTCCCAGCCAGAGACCATGCTACTCATCACACTCAATAGTGGGTCACCCCAAAGCTGGGACTAAACTCCATCAGGAAAGGGATTCCTAGGCTTAGCAAGGACAACTAGAAAGTTGCACAGATCCATAGGAAGGATTTTCTCCCAGGAGCCACTTATGCCCACAACCCACAGACCCTCATTCTCCACACGCATGTCCCACCCCAAGAGTGTACACCTTCACTATCACAATTCCATCGGCTATCCACTCCCCTTCCATGGCTTCAACAACAATATAGACCGAAAGTCTTAGAGTATTGTAGCTGCTACGAGACTCCCTCCAAGAGAAATCACTTCCTCAACACACTATCTCACCTGGAGAGAGTTGTTCAAATGCCTGAAAACTTGTCTCTTCCAACCAACTCTTTAGAAAATGCAACAACAACATTAAGCTAACACATAGGTGGTGGAAACAACCAAAAATAGGTAAGGAAATAGAATATGGTAGCAAGCCATGTTCAGCCACGGAATTGCATTGGAATCAACAACCAACTGCTAAGACACAACGCGAGCTCAAGAAAATACAGGTGCGTTGGGATTCACATGAGATACACAGGATAACTCAATTATATCTGCCAGTTCTAATGGCACGTGCATCAGTGGGGAGTATGGATGACTTCCAGAGTGGTGACCATCACTAGCTTCTCCCGAACGGTGAGAATGGTGAGAATCATGAGAATGGTGAGAATGGTGAGAATGGTGAGAGGACCCCCCAACAAGCTAACTTTCCCACCTAAAAATTGCATGCACCCAGGTTGACACATATCTCCCTAAAGTTGCATGAGCTCCACTTTACACTCGTCCCCTTTCCCCGAG
The DNA here is from genome assembly GCA_010110895.2 of Picea sitchensis. Taxonomy (NCBI): domain Eukaryota; kingdom Viridiplantae; phylum Streptophyta; class Pinopsida; order Pinales; family Pinaceae; genus Picea; species Picea sitchensis. Next base: position 13,068 of record SNQJ01S0195228.1, on the reverse strand, counting down.
AACTTAGGACAACACGGTTAAGTCAAACCTTAGCCTCTATGAAATAATAATATAATATAATATTATTCCTTTAGAGGTAATCCATCTATCTTAGCCCCTATACCTAGACACTTAGCCCCTTCCCTTACCCTACCTAGTGGAAGTTCAGTCCCCCATAACTCTTTCTTCGTGGTTGGTATACATGCAACGATGTTGTTTATTAATAATATGCATAATTACATATACAAAATCAGGCCCACTGGCCTTAGCCTCTAGGATCTCTAGCATAATACACACATAATCCTAACAGCTTATAATAGCTCGACCCACCAACCTATCAAACATGTTTACAATTCATAATTACAACTGGGGTTCTACCTCGAGATATTACAAAGCATGTATCAACAACCTATGATTCCAATATTTTCTGGAAAAAATTATGATAATTGGGCGTTTAGAATGAAATTAACATTTGATTCATATGAGCTATCAAACATAGTAATGATTGGTTATACTGAACCACGAGATGAGTCTACTTTGAGTGTTGATGAAAAGAAAAAGCTTGATGAAAATATGAAAAATAATAAAAGGGCCTTGCAGATAATTGGACATGCATTGGATGATTTTTGTTGGAAAGATTAAAATAGACACTACATCCAAGCAAGCATGGGACATTATAGAGATAGTATATCAAGATACTAGTAAGGTAAAAATTTCCAAACTCCAAGCACTTAGAAGAGAATATGAAAACTTGCAAATGAAATATTTTGATTGTTGGGCTCCAGTTTGGTCATATTTTATTCCATACAAATACACTCATCATTACGCCTTATCCCCACATTTCGTCAATAATATATCACTAATTACACCATAAACCTCCATTATCTCTTGTTATTCATCCTATGTGGTTAATACATAATTTTCCATATTTTTAGTGATTAAAAGGATGATTATACAATAGTTTTGCTGATGATGGTTTAATAATATGTTTCTATGTCCAAACAATATGTTCCCGCACTCCAATTCATCTGGTACTAGAAGGTTCTACAGTCAATTGGTACCTACACATCCATCTAGTACCCAAACTCCACGTCATCCGATACTCACACTCCAAGTCATCTGGTACTCACACTCCAAGTCATCCGGTACCAAAAGGTTCTATAGTCAACCTGTATATGCATAGTCATTCAGTACCCACACTTCATTTCATCCGGTACTCATCTCATATGGTACCAATGTTGTGCTTGTCCAGTACCAACATCAACAACAACCTGGTACTATAAATAATTCAAAAATTTGAAATGCTTCTAGAAGAAAATCGAGGACATGGGTTTTGTCCAGAACAATGTTGACATGCCAAAACATAAGTTAGAATTCATCCATATCACACGTGTGGACCTACATATTATGGGGAATTATTATGCAAAAATTAGCAAAAATCTCAAGCTGTCAAATTGCACCTCGATTTCTGTGCAGATGGCATCAGATATAAACATTATACGAAATGGGTTTTGTCTAGAATGTGGAAAATTGAGTATCATGAGGGAAATTTTTCAAAATGGGAATTATTTTGGAAGATATGGGTGGATCCCCAACTCGAATCTGCCTAAATTACAGTAAAACCCAGATTTTTGTGATGTTGCTCAAAAAATTGTAAAATTGGTTTTAACCAAAATTTGAGTTTGGGGGATTCGATTCTATCATCTCTCTTTGGATTTCATATACAAGTAAGAGCCTCATAGGGATGAGGAGGAACCATCATTATTATTTAAAATTTGTATTTGGGAGAAATTCATCATATTCGAGACATGAAATTGATGAACAAAATGTTGTAATCAAAGATTTTGATTTCTAATAAACAAGAACAGTTCATGGCTAAGATTTGATGCATAATTCCAGTTCTGATCTGAATTAGTCTTCCAGGAGCATGCCTAGGTCGGGTAGGGCCCCTTGATCCGGGTATGTCCTTGTTGCTATTTCTTTTGCTAATTAGTTTGTAAATTTGATTTGATTTGATTTCCATGCAGTGTGTTTTTCAATTCAACAATTTGATTCTGAAATTGGTTTCATGAACAAATCGAATTTATTCCCTTCCACTCAAAGCATCATCATTTTGTACTTAACCTCAATCATACTCCTTTTCCAAGCTTCTAATATATGTGTTTTCATGCTGCTCTATTTATGTGCTTGATGATTATTTGACCAACGATTCATTGCTTTGTGCCTTGCTTTAATTATGCCCATTTATGCTTGATTAATTTGTCATCTATTTGTTTCTCACATTATTGAATAGTGTTTTTCCTTCCTAGCTATGTCAAATGCATAAAACAAAGTTTTGATCTTTATTTGGATATTTGAATTCATTTATGAATAGAAGGCACATAAGCATAGGTTCAAAACTGCACTTATTATTTAGAATTTAGAGTGTGTGCTATCCTTCATGATGTGCTTACAGATTGATTACCCATGCATGGGCATTTACATTTGTTTATGAGTTGTTTTCCCTTCTCTTTTCTTCATTCTTTGCACCCATAACTTCCACATTAACACACACCACCCATTATGCATATATTCATTTTCATTCATCTTCTTTCCTTGCTTGGTTGATTGCAAATCCTCTAAGTTATACAATTGTCACCAAGAATCCATTTCATTTTCTTCAACCATTTTTCCATCTTTTATTTGACTGTCTACATTCAACCTTTTGATTCAACTATAAAATCATTCCTCCCTTCTTTATGATTATTCTTTGTTGAGTTATACAATGTACATTGAAAATTCCATGCTCATCTCTTCTTAACCCATCTAACATTCATCTTTCTTGACAGAGTTGGTATTTATTTTCTATCGCATAAGAATTTCAATTCTTTACTTCACATCTCTACAACATCATCTTTACTTATTCCTTCTCCTTCTTCTCCATGATTGATGAATCTGACTGTGGAAGATTTTGAGTTTATATTTAATTTGTAACCTTATTTGATTGCCTTTTTCTTAAGATTGATTTTAGATTTCTTTCATCAAATTTCCTACAGTTTGCTTTCAGATTGCTTTATTTTCCTGTACCTTTGGATTCCTTGCACTTTAATTTCCTGCAGTGTAGGTTTGAAGATTGTTTTGTCGACTTTATATTAGGTTATCCTAGGCTCTGATCCCGCATTCCCTGTGCCTGCACCTCAAAGGTTACGAGCCCCGGTTGATAATTAAATGTGGGAATTAATCGTGCATATATTTATCCCAACACTGATTCAACAAATCAATTTACATATCGTGTTACAGGTTTGGTTAATCAAATAAGACAGAATGGTGATGATATAGCAGATCAAAAGATTGTAGAAAATGTTTAAGAAGTTTTCCTAGAAAATTTGATTCAATTGTCATGATAATTCAGGAATCTAGAGATTTGACTATATATTTTATGGACGAGTTGGTTGGTTCCTTGAAAATTTATAAAGATAGGTTGAACATGAATGAAAATACCTCATTGGATCATGCATTCAAAACAAAAATGAAATTCTATAGAGGTAGAGGAAGAAGAGATCCAGGATTCATAGGAAGAGGAAGAGAAAGAAACAATTCTCAAAGAGAAGAAAGAAAGAATCCATATCCAAGAGGAAGGAGAGATCAAAATTTTAGCTCAAGAAAAATCAATAACAATCAGGCATCACAAAGGTATGAAAAATCAAATATTCAATGTTATTACTACAAGAAGTATGGTCATGTTTCAAATAAATTACGAAAGAAACAAGCAGATACGAGAAAGAAAAATGCAAATTCCTCTGAGAGTAGTTTTGAGACATTGTTTATTACATGTAAAGTAGCTCAAGAAAATGCAAATGACATCTGGTTTCTTTATAGTGGTTGTAGTAATCATATGACTTAAAATAAATATTTGTTTGAGAATTTAAATACATTAGTTAAATAGAAAATTTAATTGGGTAATGATAACATTGTAGAAGTCATGGGAAAAGGTGTTATTACAATAATGTCAAAGACTAGTAGGAAAACTATTCTCGATGTTTATTTTGTACCTGGTTTGAAGCATAATATCATAAGTGTGGGACAACTTACCCAAAATGGTTATAGAGTTGTTTTTGAAAATAATGCATGCACTATATTTGATATTCTTCTCAGTAAAATGGTGATTGAAAAGGTTGAAATGAAAAACAATAGAATGTTCCCACTTCGCATACAAAGTGAAAGGATGGAGAAAATTGGAGCAAGTTTCAAGGAATCAAGTCAATATCAAGCATGGGTATGGCACTTGAGGTATGGTCATCTAAATTTCAAAGGATTTTGTTTGCTGCAAAGAAAGGAAATGGTAAGAGGTTTACCCTCTATTCAAGCACCAATAAGTTCATGTGAAAGTTGTATTTTGGCCAAGCAACATAGGAAACATTTTCCAAAACAAATGTCATATAGAGTTTGGGAACCCTTAGTTGTGCATACAGATTTATGTGGTCCATTGAAAACACCTTCATTATGGGGGAGCATATATTTTCTAAAATTTATTGATGTTATAGTAGAAAAACATGGGTTTATTTCCTCAAACACAAATTTGAAACATTTGACAATTTTACGCAATTCAAGGCATTGGTTGAGAAATAGAGTGGCCTATCCATCAAGATATTGAGATCAAATAGAGGAGGATATTACAAGTCAAATGAGTTCTTGGATTATTGCAGGTATCATGGAATAAATAAGAAGTTCACTACAAGCTATACACCTCATTGGAATGTTGTAGTAGAAAGGAAGAACCATACAATAATGGAGATGGAAAGAAGCATGTTGAAAGGAAAGAATCTATCTAATGAATATTGGGTTGAAGCAGTAGCCTGTGTATTTTATATATTGAGAAAGAGTCCAACAAATATTGTGAGGGGCATGATTCCTCAACAAGCATCAAGTGGTAAGAATCATAGTGTTTCTCATTTTAGATTACTTGGTTTTATTGCATATGCACATGTGCCTAAAGAAACAAGGAGTAAATTGGATGATAAAAGTGAAAAATGCATTTTTATTGGTTATGATGAACAATCTAAGGCATATAAGTTGTTTAACCCTATAACCAAGAAATTTATTGTAAATATTGATGTAATTATTAGTATAAATTAAGGGTAGTTTTGGTTGAATTAATTTCTACCAACCACATTTAAAATTGAAACTTCTACCAACCTCTGTAACACCCCTGTTTCCCCCAGCTTGTAATTAATCATTAATCATAATCATAATGCTATGGCATGGGAACAATGTAAATGTATTATTGTTTGAATTGCAAACAACTGACTGTGGGGCTGAAGCCTTGAAAGTACTAGCCATGATATCACTAGAGGAAAGAATGTAAAAACTATAAGAGAGGGTTCATTATATCGAATGAGCCCAAATTTCCCTTGTTGAGGATAACAAACCTCCTTCAGTTCCTAAGGAGGAATCAATTAATGAAGAAAGGACCGGTGGTTGAACCATCAACCACCCCCATGAATGGAATCATGATCTAGCTATAGAAGGTCAACCTAAAGTACCACAGGGCCCTGCAGACCTAGACTGACCCGAGTTTCCTTTTGACAGAAGGAACAAGATAGGAAGGATAACCTTCTCAAGGAAGGATGTGCATGAAAGGAATAAAAGGGAAGATAAGAGAATGCAGGTAGCTCTCTAGCTGAGAACGAAACCTGAGTAGAAGGCCGTAATCTTAATGTTGATAAAGCATCTGATAAACCTTGCAGAAGTTGTGAAAGGGAAAGGACCTTTGAGAATTGGCATAAATTCCCTAGTGATATCATGGCTTGGCACAGGGGTGGCCGAAGCACTAAGAATGAACTCCTCTGAGCCTATGGTTGGGTGTAAAGGTGGACACCCATAGTCAGTTAGTTGGTTGCAACATAAATAGATAAGTATTCTCATATCCTTTCTAATTGAACTATAACTGTAGATTAAAGTTGGATATCCTATGAATGTTGTCAGGATATGCATGTTTTATTGATGATTAAACTATATCCCTTTATCTTTACTTGATTGTGTATTTAATATAAATGCTTAAATATATTGTGTATTGTGTATTTGTATATATAAATGCTCGAGCCCTATAGTAGCTTAAGTTTAAGCAGATGAACTGTGGGTTCATCGACCTTGGACATAGTTTCTCATATGCATGTCGATACCCCAACTATTTTGAGTATCCTTGGAAAAGGAGTTTGTTAAGCTCATGAGAAAGATAGAAAAGCATGTGCTAGTGCCTAAGTCCTTCAGGACTAATGAAGCTCAGGAAGGATAGCGAGATTTAAGTCTCTAAAGGGAAGATCCTTTCATTTGAAAGATGACTGAACAAGATCCATTTGGAAGGACTCAAGGTCTATCGTGATCGTTGGATTTGGAGAAGGAACTTAGGTGTTAACTCCTCAACTCCTTCAGTCTTCGCGATTTTGGTGAACTTTGATATTCTTCGTAAGGGAGATGGATCCTCCGAACCCTCGGAGCCCGAAGTTAATCTGGGTCATATATATGAGGATGCATGAGAACTATCCCAACCATTAGATCTACGATGTAGTTAGCTCGACGCTAACCAACTTCGAGAGAAAATATGAGTTTGCATCGCATAAATTCTTAAGGCTAGAGTCACGAAGTAACAAGGACCATCAATCCTCGGATTCTTCATGATCCTTCTCAACTGTCGATATACATAGGATGCGTGGTGTTATATCCTTTAGTCCATAGACTAGGCACTCTAGGGTATTTCAGGTGTGGTGTATCGATAATCTTTGAAGCCCAAAGTGATAAGAGTTGTCGATTCAGGGACACTTCAAGAGTTTTCCTAACTGTTAGATCTAGGTTGTGGTCAACCTGATGCTGACCAAATCCGGGAGAAAAGAGGAGTTTGCATGGAAAAACCCCCGAAGGCCAAAGTTGTGGAGTAATGTGAGTCGTGGATCTATGGATCTACATGGTCGGATCTCGACCATGAGATTTGAGGGATGTGAGAAGGTTGTTAGTCTGGTGTGATGTGGCAAGCCGACATCACTAGGGTGATGTGGAACCATGATCGATGTGCCACGTGTTAGCTCGATTTTTTATTTTCATAGACCCTATATGCCTATTGGAATGTGACATGTGTCACCCCTATCCCTTCCACATGTCAGCCCCTAGTACATTCCTGCCTAGCCAAAGTGGTTGGGGAAGTGACCAAAAATTTGGGAGTCTGGGACTTCGAGACTCCAAAGAATTTGGATTGCAGTATTGTAGAGAGTCCAAAATGCCCAAAGGTTAGAGCCACATGGCAAGCTTATGAGAAATTGGGAGTTCGAGACTCTAGGAGGTCTCGTGCATGGACAGTAAAGAAGCATTCAACCTCGAAGTTATAGAGCACCGAAGTGTCGAATTCCATGTTGGCCTGCGTGTTGGATGAAAATTGATTCTAGTCATGGGATCAGACGATGGATGGACTTCCACTGTGGATGAAGGATTTTGGAGACAATACGTTTGAGGTCGATCCACGTGGGCACAACAATGCCCTTGACCAATAAACATAGGAAGAACTGGGAAGGGCATATCTGCCAGTTCGGAGCTCAAATTTGAGCATGGAGACAGAGGTTGGAGAGTTCTGGATGAGAAGGACGTGATACAAATCCCAAAATTATGATTTTATATAGTTAAGGAAAACTAAATTATGATGCCCCACCCCTTAAAAGAGCATTTATGGGCCAGGTGTGTTACAAATTGGTATGAGACTATGACAAAAACACTTGGCCTACTTGGGCTCATGCACGAGTCATATGAAAATATTTTTGGAGGACTTTAATGGGTAGCACTATACCTTACCTCATTCCTAATAGGTTTAGTCAAACCTCCACTGAAGAGAGGAATGAGATCTTTTACTATGGATAAATGTTTTAGAAAATTTCACTGTATGTTTCTAATGTTTCCAAATAAAGAAGCTGACTTCACTCTGCAATCATTTGTGTTGTTGTACAGACATAATATTGGGTTACCAAGGCTAGGATGAGTATGTTGTGAATATTACTTCCAAATGTAAATCATCTACAAAAGTTCCTTGAGTAGAAGGATGCAGATTTAAAATGTCGTTGGGATTTTACCCCAACGACATTGAATCATGCTATTTTGTGGTAGAGGAAGCCAATCATTTCTTTGGGAAAATTATAGTCAATCCTACATGAGTGGGATTATGTTGATGGGCACTAATAGCAAGACTTGGATGTGAATGGATGGAAAGGATCTGTAACAGTAATAATTACTTATTTAATTAAGGGTTAAACCTTGTATATGTGCATAATCCCTCATTATCAAAGGAATGAGTCTGGTGACCATTCTTTGAAAAGGCAGAGCATGCACATCTCTTTGGTTTCGAAGGGAATTGAAAAATGAATTTTGTTTCTGGGTACAAGACTTGCTTGGCAGGTTTTTTCTAATCAAGCTGATAAACAGAGCTGTAGAAATATAGAGTGATTGAGTGAGAAATCACAACAACCTCCCTTTCTTGGTGGATAGGAAACTAATTTTCCATAATTCTTGTGGGAGGAGGAGAGTGGCCTCTATCCCTGACTGTTGCTGAATAGAAGGAAGAATTCTAGGTGTAATGGTTAAGACTGATTATGACCTAAAGATACTCTGGATTTATGAACTAGAATACTTAGTAAGTAACATTACTCGAAATTGCATTTGGGATTTAAGGGAATAGTCCAAATATTATTAGCCATTAAATATTTATTATAATTAAGGAAAAATGGTTGATTAAATTTTGATCATGAATGTGGTAAAGGAAGTGTTGGGGCACTTCTAGAATCCTAATGGGTCATATTGACATCCAGTGGTGGATGGTAGCCATATAGATATAGTTGGACCCTAGTGAAGGGAATATAGAAAAGGATTTCCTTGATCGAAAGGTCTGTTGATCAAGACTAGTTGGAAGCTAGATTGGTTTTTATATTACCTTAGTCATGGTTATAATTTCCCATATTGTATTTATGAGTGGGAAATGATTTCATGAAAATTGAGGCAAGAATGTTTTCTTTCTAGTTGTTATCACATAGGAAGGGAAATATAGTTATGACTATGTCTATTAAACTGTTAGGTGGATATCTTGTGAATGACTGCAAGCTCTCAATTGAGAGGGAATCTTAGTGTTGAGTGTCCCTATGAGGATTTTCATATGGATGGCAACAATATCATTGGAGGAATATCTAGAAGCATGATATGTCCATGTGCATGTATGACATGGAAAGGGTGCAAGCAATGAGCTTGCATGATGAATGTTTGTCTAGGTTTGTATGTGTTTGAATTCATGGGTTAATGCATTTTGAGGCTTCTTGACATGAAGATTGATATTAATACCAATTAGGTATGAATGATATTAAATGTCAAAGTGATGCACATGCACGATGTAAGGATAAATGTATACTAAAGGCACAATATGGTTTCCTTGATAAGTGATATGTAAGACAAGCATTTCACTTGCCAAGATTGAATGAATATCATGGATGCATAGTTGACTCCATTCTAAAGAGTCATGAGAGTTATATTTTGAAATATGGCTTAAGGGGAATGTACTCCATTTCCACATGAAAGACAAACATAAATAAATGAAAGAGTAAATGAGAAAGGATGGTATGTTGTCAGGATAAGAGGCAAATGCTTATGCCTTGAGGATCACCTGAGAATGATTTTGAAAAATAATAAGTTGACTAATATTAAAGTAGAGATCTATGTAGGTTGTGAAATATACCCATGGAAACTACACATGGGATTTTGGTTATGCATATGGTTAAGTACATCATGGATGTAAGTTAACAAAACCATAATACATTTGGATGCATGACAAAGATTCATGTTTATATTCCTTATGGAATATTTGGTAAATAGTTGAAGCTAACTCAATGTTGAGGTCATCATAGATAGTGATGGATATGCAATAAGGAAGTTTCATGCTGAGGGAGTTCCCTGTGGAGGAACTATGTGAAGACTCTGCAAGGAGGATAGAGTCACAACCTTAA
>SNQJ01S0195227.1:0-12643 GCA_010110895.2 Picea sitchensis | reverse complement strand
CTTTAGAGCCTCATTGTAATGATTTTGTTGCGAATGAGCGCAACTGCCACATCTCTTCTTAGAGATAAGCCGCCACCATTCCAGCAAGATTGTTTTCCGCTGCATTTTACAGTTTCAACTTATTTCCTTATTGAATAGAAAACCAATTTTACTGTATCTCTGTTATTCTGTGTTAAGCATCTTTTAATAATCTGTATTCATTTCATTCTGCTCATAAAATCTGATAAGTGGTATCGGAGCAATATGCTACTTGTCATCTTAATGCATGTCCCCAACGAGGTTGGGGTACAAAGAATTGGGTCTCGAGCTTGTTCCTCTTGAGGACAAAATCTCTCGCACGCCCAAACGACCTCTCATGGCAGGAGAAAATAAATATGACGGGATAGGAGATCCTTTCAAAATGTTGCTTGAGGAATCCCTCACGCAATAGAGGAACGAGATGATGGATAGTTTCACGCAAATCCTTCGGTGGCTACCAACAAGCGACGCATCTTCCTCGGGCGGAGGCATCGCCCCCTTCAAGGTACAAATCAACTTCGATATTCCTATATTTGAAGGTTAGATAGACATGGATGCTATAGAAAAGTGGTTGAATCTACTAGAAGGGTATTTTTTTGTCCATAACTTTTCAAATAAAAAAAAAATTACTTTTGTGCTCCTCAAAGTCGTTCCCCATGTCAAAGATTGGTGGGAAACTTTCTGTGAGAAAAAGGAAACAGAGGAACCCTCATTATTTATAGTCACGACCACCTAGGAATCCTTAAGGGATGCTATTAAGGAACAATACTACCCTGTCGGAAGCTATGATGACTTGTATACCAAATGGACCACACTGCAGCAAGAAACAGACCAAGCAATGCCAGATTTCATAAATATCTTCCATACCCTACGCACCAAGCTGGGTATCAAAGATTCAGAGCGACATTTGGTGCTCAAGTACCACGGTGCTCTGCATAGATACATCCAAACCGAAATGGAATTTATGGACATCTCGTCCTTGGGTGCGGCCTATCGATATGCCGTCAAAATCGAGCAGAAGCTCAAACAAAAGACGAGACAATTTGGGCATGGGAACCCCTTGTAGAAAAAGCCAGGAAAGGGCGGCTCTAACCTACAGAACAAAGGATAGAGCAAAGATGGAAAGTATCAGGACAACCAGTCCAAGCCGCAAGCAAAGAAGGACACCAGAAAGAAAAACAAGGATACTAGGAAGTGGTGCGACTTCCATAAGAGCCCTTGGCATAACACTGTTGATTGTCGCTCAAAGCAGTCACTGGTGGCTGAAGTGAAAGCCTCTGAATCAGATGTGGGTTCTGACTCTGAGTCAGAACCAGAAAGGGGAAGATGAATCATTGACATGGAGCCGAGTGCCACCATTGCTACCACCAAGCTCCAGCCTAATGAACCAGATGAGCCAGAAGAAGGCGAGAGCCTTTTCCATTCATAGATGTGGGTAAAAGGCACCCCGCTGCACTTCATCATTGATAGGGGTAGCCAGAAGAACCTCATCTCAGAAGAGGTCGTCAAGTGGCTGGACCTGCCGACAACGCCACACCCGCAACCCTACACCATTGGATGGCTCCACCAAGGAAGCGATCTCCGCGTCAGCCAACAGTGTCGACTGTCATACGACATCAATCCCTTCAAAGACGAGGTATTGTGTGATGTTGCTCCTCTCGAAGTTTGTAATGTTCTTTTGGGCCAACCTTATTTATGAAAATGCCATGCTGTATATGAGTCTAGGCCTTGTAGTGCTATTATTACTTTGAATAAGAAATTGTACAAGATACCCGAGGCAATCCCTCCTAGTGCTATTTCCTTGATCTCTGCCAAGAAATGCAGGAAGGTAATCTCTCAGACCGGGAAATTTGTCTTCTTTGTGATTCTCTCTCAGAGTAAGAGAAAGATCACAGCCACATCCAGGGCCTCTGCGACCGATCTCTCCACACAAAAGAAGCAAGTGAATAAGGTTGTGGAAGAACACTCAGATGTCTTCTCCTCTCCTACCGGGGTACCTCTGCACTGCCAGGTCAAGCATCCCATTGATCTGACCCCAGGCGCACCACTACCCAATGGGTCGGTCTACCGTTGCTCTCTATTAGAAAATGAGGAGATAAAGAGGAAGATCCAAGAACTTCTCCACAAGGGGCACATCCGTCCCAGCTCATCACCTTGTGGGAGCCCAATCGTACTGGTGCAGAAGAAAGACGGGACCTGGAGACTCTGCATTGATTACCGGGCCTTAAATAAAATCACAGTCCGGAACCGGTACCTGATTCCCTGAATCGACAACCTCCTTGATTAGCTCACAGGGGCCAAATACTTCAGTAAGATTGATCTGAAGTCTGGCTACCACCAGGTCCCAATAGAACATACAGATGTATGGAAGACCGCCTTCAAGTCAAAAGAAGGTGTTTTTGAATGGTTGGTCATGCCCTTTGGTTTGACAAATGCTCCAACAACTTTTATGAGGATGATGGACGATATCCTGTGACCTTTCACCAGTACTTTTGTAGTGGTGTATCTAGATGACATCCTCATCTACAACAAGACTTGGGCGTAACACTTGCAGCATATTCAACAGGTTCTGTATACCCTACGGCAGCACAAACTATATGCAAACTTAGAAAAATGCTCCTTCGGCATGGACAGGGTCCACTACTTAGGCTACATTGTTGATCAGCATGGTGTGCATGTGGATCCAGCCAAGATCCAGGTCATCCGTGACTAGCCAGCCCCAACCACACTCTCTGAGCTTCGAAGCTTCTTGGACCTCACCAATTTCTATCGCAGGTTCGTGTTGGGATTCTCTCATATCGCATGGGCCCTCAGCCAAGTAACTAGGGGTGGAGGTAAGGAAAAATTTATGTGGGGCTTGTCCCAACAACAAGCCTTCGATGAATTGAAGCAACGCTTGTGCTCATCCCTGGTACTTTCATTACCAAACCTACAACATTCCTTTGAGATCGAGACAGATGCTTCAGACTATTCTGTGGGAGCTATTCTCACTCAACATGGCCACCCCGTGGTGTATCATAGTGAGACGCTATCAGATGTTGTTCATAAGTACCCTACTTATGTCAAATAAATGTACTCCATTGTGCAAGCCTGCCGCCAGTGGAGACATTACATTCTGGGGAAGGAGATAGTCATCCACACTGATCACAAGCCACTACAATTCACGCAGACCCAAGGCAAATTGCAGAATGACCGCCATCAGAAGTGGTTCACATACAACAGTTCCACCTCAACATCAAGTATAAAATAGGAAGTACCAACCGAATTGTCGATTGCCTCAGCCAACCTCTAGTCATGGCACTCACCACGGTGCTAGACTTTTGCGGCCATGAGACCTCTGGATGGCCCCACCTTTATGAGACAGACCCTGACTTCTCCACCACCTACCAAATGTTGGGAGCAAACTCAGTGGTCATAGATTTCCATCTTCAGGACAGGTTGTTGTTTCGTTTGGGCCATCTCTACGTTCCATCAAGAGAGCACGCGAAACTGATATGGGAATCTCACTACAGTCGGGTGGCAGGACACTTTGGCATCCAAAAGACAGTGGCAATGCTGCAAAAACATTTCTACTAGCCGAAACTTCGACAGGATTTCGGCAAGTATATCAGGTCCTGCACCGCCTGCGCTATTGCCAAACCGACCACTAAGAAACAGGGCCTTTACACCCCTCTTCCTACTCCTAAAAAGTCGTGGGAATCCATATCCATGGACTACATGTCAGGCCTCTCGTCCACCAAGAGGGGCAATGACTGTGTTTTTGTGGTTGTTGATCGCTTTTCCAAGATGGCAATTATGGACGCCTGCAAGAAGAACATCACTACAGAGGCCATTGCCAAGCTCTTCTTTGAACACGTCTGGGTACACTTTGGGATCCCAAAAACCATTGTCTGAGATCGGGACAGTCGGTTCCTCAACACATTCTGGTCAAGCCTTTGGTCACTGTTGGATACCAAGCTCACCAAATCCACTGCCTTCCATCCCCAGACAGATGGCCAAACTGAGGTCATCAATCAGATGATCATACATATCCTGTGCATGTACAATTCCAAGCACCCCTGCACATGGGATGAGAGTCTTCCCTATGTCCAACATAGCTACAACCGAGCCCTGCATAGCTCAACTGGTCACAACCCCTTTTAGGTGGGGTTAGGATTCCAACCATTGGGCCCCATGGATGTTGCACTACCACTGGCGAATAGCTCGACCAACTCGTCCCCTGCTCCACCAGAAGCTGACAAAGCCACCCAGTTCATTGAGAGGATCCATCAAATCTTCCAACATGTTCAGGATATTTTATAGAAGTCCAATGCCAAGTAAAGGCAACACCATGATCAACACCGGGTGCCACATAAGTTTCAGGTGGGAAACAAAGTTTGGTTTCACTTGCAGAAAGAACGCCTTACAGGGCCCCATCAGAAGCTTTTCCCACTCTGGTATGGGCCATACACCATCACCAAGGCTGTGGGTGACAATGCTTTTGCACTCAACGTTCCCCCTTTCCTTGGCTTGCACCCAGTCTTCAATGTGGCTCTCCTTCGACCATATTTTCCACCATTATTGGACACCTCAGAGATAACAGAGCAGTTGACACCAACAAAACTCAACCCTGACTACATGAAACAAGAATCTAGTGATCATATTGTGGACACACAGATCAAGGGCACCCGACAACAAAGGACCCCGCTTTATCGAGTTGTCAAAGCATGGCAGCTCCTGCACCAAGGCAAGTGGCTCACCCGGGTCCAAATTCAGTAGAAATTTCCTCATCTGATGAGGGAACTCAATGCAATGGAGACCATTGCTTCCTAAGGGGGGAGGATTGATCCATATGGATGTCGGTGGCCTCCCACCTATTCCAACTGGTTCATTTTGGCAGTTTTCCAGTTTGACAATTTTTTTCCTAGTTTTCAGGTCCCTGACTTGCGGGGTCGTTTTGAGGCCCTAAACAACGTTTTTAGAGATCGACACAGTCAAATATGCCCTTTATTAGATCAGACCAAAATGTGTAGTCCTCGGATAGACCTTTCCAACGGGCTATCATGCGCCTAAGATGGAGATCGTATGCAAAAGTTACGACCTTGGGAAGTTGACCGACTAACTTACCCAAACGGGGCCCACATGACTTTTGGCGCTTCATCTCCTAGTGTTAGGTTTTTGGATTTCTAGGGTTTTTGACATTCTTGTTTATTGTAAAAAGGCCTTCAGAGCCTCATTTTAATGATTTTGTTGCGAATGAGCGCAACCGTCACATCTCTTCTCAGAGATAAGCTGCCACCATTCCAGCAAGATTGTTTTCCATTGCATTTTACAGTTTCAACTTATTTCCTTATTGAATAGAAAACCCGTTTTACTGTATCTTTGTTATTCTGCATTAAGAATCTTTTAATAATCTGTATTCATTTCATTCTGCTCATAAAATCTAGATCAGGTGGGGACACTCCACTAGTGGAAAACACACTGTATAGACAGATAGTGGGGATCTTTTTGTATCTCACACACTCTAGACCAAACCTCTCCTATGTAGTTGGAGTAGTATCCAGGTTCATGCAAGAGCCGCATGAGCTACATTGGAAGGATGCAAAGCCTATCCTTCGATACGTACCTGGCACCATCACCTTTTGGATTCACTATGCAACATACTCTACATTGGACCTCATCGGGTTCACTGATTCTGACTGGGCTGGCGATAACATTGATCACAAGTCCACATCTGGTTACTCACTCAGTCTTGGTTCCGGGCCTATCTGTTGGTTGAGCAAGAAGCAAGCTGCTATTTCTCTATCTTCAATCGAGGTAGAGTATAGAGGGGTAGTTAACATAACCATTCAGGCTATGTGGCTACAACATTTTCTCACTGAGTTGGATATTCAGTTTCATCAATCGATCATCATTTGGTGTGGCAACCAGAGCACTCTGAAGTTCTACAAAGATCCAGTTCAGAGGCAGTGGACGAAGCACATCGAGATCCACATGCACTACATCCGGGACTTAGTACACGAAGGGATCATCGACCTGTAGTTTTTTCCTTTAGCAAAACATATTGTAGACATCTTCACCAAGACCTTCACTAAGAAGAAGTTCCATTCTGTGTGTAATCGTCTTAGAGTGAAGGAAACAGTTTCCTAGCAACTGTCAATTCTTCTTTTTACATAAATTGTACTTTGAGGGGGAGGTTTTCCCATGAGGTTTTCCTTCTTTCCTCGTTTATTTCAGTATATCTTTTGTATTTGGATACCTAACATGGCCTCATTGCCAGGACCCATTCTTTATTTTGACCATAGTGATGTTCAAGGGGGATGTTGGAGATACTTCACACACACCTAGGAATTATTTTTCCTAAGGTTTTCCATGTGTTTACTAGTCATTATTCAATCTCCTATAGTCTAGGGAGAATATTCTCTTCAGTTCACACTTCAGTTTGATCAATTGAGTGGAGTCTAGATGCCACATTGGGATCATCACCAACTAATGCACATTGTCCTTGGGATTATCACCAGACTAGAAAATTATTCATGATTCCTTGATCTCCTCCTCACTTCACTCTATTTCAGTCAATTAACTGAAGATTGAGAGACTAGTTAACTCAAACTAGGTGGCAGTTAAATCCCATAACTGCCTTAGAGACTAGACTAGGTGGCAGTTTACTCATGCAACTGCCGGTGTGTGTCCATATCACTCTAGACCACCACTATGGTGCATTGGCTTCTTCTCCAGTGTGCATTAGTTGAGTTATACAAAGTATATCATGTGTAAACTATCATTCATTCATTTGGTTAATGAGAATTCTTCCATTCTTTCTCTCATGTTTCTCTTTTCTCATATTTTATCTGCAAATTGTGTATGCCATTTGATAGCTAGATGTTTTCTGTGCAGGTTCAACACATTTACAGGATGTACTTGGATGAGAAGAAGATGCAACAGAATGATGATGTGCAATAGAGGGAATTTATAGATATTACAACAATTGCAGAATCATAGAGGTTGTAAATGATGAATATGTTTGAAGAGAATGCTCGAGTAGAGATGATTTTGCAGAAGATAAGGGGTATAGGAGGATGCATGAGTGAAGCTATTGAGTTGAAGATGGATGAACTTACAATTCAGAAGATAAGGAAGTTGATGAAGATGTTTCCGATAGAGACAAAGAGAGATTTCAAATCTTATGAGGAAGAAGACACGCCACAAAGAAACGTTAGAAGGATTGAAGGTTGTTGAGGATCGAATGTGAAAGTATTGCATGAAGAAAAAGGATCTTGAAGGTATGTCTCTAATAATTTGTCAAGAATGTGAATACACTGACATAATCAATGACTAAGGCAGTCTGCGTGGGGTTGTGGACTGAGTCAAGGGAGGTGTAACATTTGATCATGTGACTCCATGTTGTGTGGCTTCGAGAATCTGTGGCTCGCTACAACTAAGGAACTTTGTACACTGCATGAAAAAGAGCAGTGGGATGTTCTGAATGGGACATGACTCAGATCAAGTTGTGTAGGTGATACATGGCTAAGGAGAAATTGACTAGTGCTTGTGATGATGAAGAAAGAGAGACAATGAGGGTAGACGTACAAGAGAGTGAATTGCAACAGAAATAAGATGAAATTTTTAAATCTCCATGATGAGAGTATTATTGTGTTGTTTTATACAGAGGTGCAACAAGGGACAACAATGAGTTGAAAGAAATAATGTGCAGCAGAGGAATATTTCTTGCAGATTGAAATGTATAGAAATGAGGGTTGTAGAGTTGGAAGTGCAATAATGATGAAAATTTCATTGGGTAGTTGTAGATGTGAATGGTTTACGTCATAAGCATGTGGACATGCTTTCTTAAAAACCTAGGGAGTTTGATGCAAGGGAATCACAATCATCCTGGGGTGACCTAACGAAGGTAGTTGTGATACGTGATAGTGTTTCTAC
The DNA here is from genome assembly GCA_010110895.2 of Picea sitchensis. Taxonomy (NCBI): domain Eukaryota; kingdom Viridiplantae; phylum Streptophyta; class Pinopsida; order Pinales; family Pinaceae; genus Picea; species Picea sitchensis. The sequence goes on along the minus strand of SNQJ01S0195227.1, from coordinate 4,708 downwards.
AACAATGATTGGTGTTATAGGATACAAATGGAAACATAATGTGACAGACTAAAAGAATTGATAGGTTGTTGTAGATTGAAATAATGATGCATATTTTGGCAGTGAAGTAGATGGGAGCGTTGCTACAGGCTAGACGCGTGGATACGTGCCGAGGATTAACGTGTTCATGTAGATTTCAATTGTGCACGTTACAGATAAGGAGGAGTGCATTGTTGGGTGAAAGACAAAAGGATGCACTACAGGTGAAGAGTCATTGAGAAAAGGATGAACTAGAATATGAAAGATGAAAGGGCACGAGGATTCCATTGGGGAAACTGAAGGAAAACAATTTCTAAAAGGGGAATAAAACACAACGTCAAGTAACGATGGAGAGGGAGATGACAATAGATCTTGCATACGTGGCAAAAACATCACATAAAGAGAGAATTGGTTGAGGTTTCCATGGCCTCCGGCCTAGAAACCTAATGAATTGTAACCTCATGTATGGCCATAGAGCTGGTGTATTGTACTCTGTATTAAATGACTAAAAGAGTTGGGTTTTGAAAATTTAACCCTTGTATGTGTGTATGGATGGATTTATATATATTGTTATCGTGTTGTGTTATTGACACGAATAGATGCAAGTTAAATGCCATTTTTTGAATGCTTAAATACCAATGGAGAATAATCTATTGTGATATTGGTGTGCAGTTGGGAATGTGTCTGTAGAAGACCGTTTTTGAATTGTGATTACGTACAGGTGGGTGTGGAAGTATTTATAAAGGCCACGTGGGACTGATGATTCTTTGCAAATGTGTGAGGAACCCCTGAATTTGTAAACTAGCCCTTGGTCATAGAGTTGAAGGGTACAATATTGTTGAGAGAGTTCAATGTAAGATGCTATGGAGAATGAGTGTTGTTGTTGAATATAATTATGAGCTCAAAGAGTTTTGTCTGAGTACATAATTGTGTCTGCATTCCATAGATATGAGAGGTCTTCTATTGATTTGCAATAGAAGGCGAGTTGCAACAGAAGGCGAGTTACAACAAAAGGTAAGTTGCAGCTGAAGGTGAGTTGTAGTAGAAGGAGAGTTACAACAATTGGAATAAATGTGACTCTTGAGTAGCAACAAGAAAATGTGGGGTGGATAGGTTGGTACAAACTGGTATTTAGTGGTGTCCATTTGCTGGTAATACAGGGAAGCATACATGGGTATGTGAGAGTAGATGCACAACCCTAGGGGTTCTGGTATGACCTGGTTGACAAATTAGGGAGGCGTAGCAATGAGGAAGAAGTGTTTAGGATAGTTGTGGTCCCAATTATGCACAACCAATGAATGTTCCACTACATATGTACTATAATAGGTAGGGGGTGTATTCCCACTGCATCAATACAAAATAACCTCTTTTGTGAAACTTTGAAGGTACTTACATCCAAATTAATTCAGAAGAATTCCATGAGTACACACAAAATTTAGAACATTGAATTATCATTATAATATATCCAAAGGTCACTACAAATGAGTCACTTACATTGAAGGGTGAAATTGTATCCCCACAAATACATGTTAAGAAATACAACAAACAAACACAACACAAGAGAATAATTTGGCGGAAAAGGCTTTAATCCATTATGAACATTTTATATTCATCTCATGATGTCAATATATAGTATATGGATTTGACCACTTATAGATCTAGATGTCATTGAAAAACAATTAGTGGATAATGAAAACACCTCTCAATAGATAAGGATGATAACTCATAAGAACGTGGTCTTAAAATTTGTGATTGTCTACAAACTCATAGTCTAACATTCCCCCCCATCAATCACAAGTTTGAATAATTTTACCAGTAAGGAAACATGAACTAATGCATAAACTGGTATCATATTCAATCTTCAATCTGAAACTTTTGAACTAAGCTTTGACGAAGATATGCCTGAAAAATCGCCAAATATGGATGTTGAATGGTTCATTTGAAATGAAATTTGAAAGAGAGTAGAATTTATGGAAGTGAATAGCTGCCATGTCTAAACATTCCCTTGGTAATTTTGGTGAACAAATAGGATCACTGAAGCTCTCTTTGAATTTAAACACAATTAGGTGTTGAACAACATCCTTATGAATAGTTGATTTGATTGTAGATAGCCTATTGAGGAGACCTGTTTCCATACTGGAATTCCCAAATTCTAATTGAATTTTGATTATGATAGGTCTTCAAAATTTGAAGCTTGACTATCGTCATTGATATTCCCCCCTGTTAGGTGCAAGGTGAGAATATTGGTGAAGGGATCCAAGCTTGAGATTTTGGATTCTTCAATAACTCTTTTGTCATTGTATCTAGTGGTTTTTGGTTGACCACTAGCCATTTTAACAAAGTTACCAACTTAACGAGAACTATGACCTCAAAACGAAAACTTTGGCCCAAAAATATCACATTTTTGGGTCAAAAACACCAAAATCAACTCCCAAATTAAAATGTGGTGCTACCGATAGCACCATTGTTTTGGGAGGTGGTTAAAATTGCAACTTGTTTGAAATCACACAATATTTTTGGGTAAAAACCACCAAAATCAACCCCAAAATTAAAAAGTGATGCTATCGTAGGACCATTTTTTTGGGAGGTGGTTAAAACTACAACTTGTTGCAGCTTGCTTGAAATCACACCCTTGACATTGCAAACAAAACCTTGAAATTGACCCTTGAATCGAAAATGATGCTACCAGTAGCACCACTATTTTTTTTTTCGAGTTAAAATTGTGACCTAATTGAAACCATGACCTTGATAACTAGCACCAGAACAAATAAAACATTGAAAAATGACTCCTAAATCTAGATGTGTTATCACTTGATAATTGATTTACTAATTATTTTTATCTTTTTTAATAATTTACATTAAGAGAACAATTACATTGGAAAAAAAATACCCCTAAACAAATTCTTAATTAAATTGGCAAAAAGAGTAAAATTAATAAAAAAATCGAATAAAAATAAAAATAAACCATCAAAACTCTAAATTTAAAAGACAAAAATTGAAAAAAATAAAAACGTAAAAACACAAGTTTTTTTTTTAAATAGCTTTAAAAAAAAATACTAAAACAAATTTAAAAAAAATAAAAAAAAATACAAAATTTAAAAACTATAACTAAAAATATTAAAAAAAAAAAAATCGAATTAAACTATAACTAAAATTAAAACTAAACCTAAATTAAAAAATAAAAAATAAAATAAAATAAAATTTAAACACTACAACTAAAAATATTTCAATTTTTTTAAAAGAAATTAAAACTAAATCTAAATTTTAAATTTTTTGAAAAAAAAAACTATAATTAATATGGGATGCGTAGGGTGGGGGCGATGTCAGGCATCGCCCCATGACCCTCCATGAATTATTTTTAATTATTTTTAATAGTTTGTTTGTAACGACCCTGCTTAAATAAATGTATAGGATTATTAAATTATAATTAATTTGATAATCTGACTGTCCTAAAATGTTAGCTAAACGATAATTATTTCTTAAATAATATTAATTAATTAATTATTATTAATTACTTGTTCATATCTGTCCATGATTAATTAATTATTAATTGACTTATTAATTAATTGAGTAAAGAATTGAAGGGGTTAATAAGTTTAATATGTTAAAGACTTACGTACACGGGAAGGGATAAGATATTAATAAAGGGATAAGATATTAAATATAAAGGGATAAGATATTAAATATAAGGGGATAAGATAATAAATAATGGATAAGGAAATTAATGAAAGGGGGAGAGTTGGTGGAGGGGGAATATGACGGGGAGAGTCTTACGATGAGAGGCATTCTTTTGGAGGAGGATTTTATTTTGGGGAGGAGGAAGCATTTTGGAGGGGGATGGGGGAGCACTGGTTTCTTGGCTTGGATTTTCTGGTTCTGTGGTTGAGTTCATAAGTCTTTGAGTATTAGGGGTTTTGGGCACGTGGGCTAGGATTCCTTTCAGTTTCCTGGAGCTAGGGAGCCGGACAGGCTGCTCCTAGCTGGACGGGAGGATAGTCGGTTTGGGCAAAGTTGGTCAGTGGCATAGTGGCATTGAGCTGGGCAAGGCAACAACAGGCTGGACAACTGGGTCAACGGAGGAGTTAGCATCAGGAAAAGAGGTAAATTTGTATTATTCTGTTAAGTAGTTCTTATTCTATTATGAAATTGTTGTTCATCAATTAATTTTAACATACGTATATGTTTAATTGAAAGTAATTACTGAGTTTTCTGCGTACAAGGAGAAGTTTACTGTTTCAATTTATGCATATAATAGAATTTAGTTATTAGAGGTCACTACACATGGTATCAGAGCCCTGGTTCAAAATCTGGAACCAAGGGCCTACCTACCCACCCATAAATTTAAATAAACCACACACACAAAATAATAATAATAATAAACACCCAAATTTATAAATTTGGGCCTGAAGGCCAAGCCACGAGCTCCAGCTCCACCGAACCTGCAAGCCAAGTATACATTTTGGTTTTAGTATATACACAAATCTATATATAATATAAAAAAAAAAATATGCACGACATGAAACCAAAGAGATTGGCGTAAGGTTAAGAGATTAGAATAGAAGTACCTCCTTTTTGCGGCCATAGCCATGGCTTCTTTACTCTTGTTCTCCCTCTTCTCCTTCCCATGTCCTCAGAAACCTTCATGTACTTACTATCCCACTTATTCAGTGGCACCCCTCATGAGATTACA